>PVHY01002180.1:0-133366 GCA_004024945.1 Uropsilus gracilis | reverse complement strand
AGTATTCCAAAGCAATCTTTTACTTTGTTACTGAGACTTGACATATCAACAGGTTGCAGATTTATCCTAAGTGTAACTAAAACGTTTTGACTAATAATATAACTTCCCTTCACCAAGGTAAATTGGATTTGCTTAGAAACTTTATAGGAAAATACTTTGACCACAGGACTGCTCAGAATTATTTACTAAATTAGAGGGCAGTCTCGAAAACTCCCTTGCCTGGAGTCTGAGGACAGCACCCTTTATGAAGGTTAGTTCTCAGAAACACCCCTCCTGTGGGGGCAGAGAGCTACGCCCGCGATTGCCGTTACCTCATGGGTGCTTCCACCGCATGGGTACTACATCGCATAGGTCCCTCATTGTTGAGTCAGCTCCCACACACCTCCCCTTCTCCCCAGAGCCAGTAAATAGCTCTCAAATGTTTTCTTTCCTTTTTTTTTTTTTTTAAATAAAGGGCCACCTCAACATGACCTATGAACTTCAACTTCTAGACTCAGAGTTGTCTGAGTAATGTCTGCAAAAATATCTAGAAGGGATTTTCCTATGTTCTAACTAAACACTCAAGGAAGAGAAAGGCTGAGGTAAGAAATGACCAAGAGGCCGGGCACGGTGGCTCATGCCTGTAAGTTTCAGCCTGTGAAGCAGCTGGGGTCAGAGATCACGGTTCGAGTCCCACTTGGGACAACACAGTGACACCTAGTCCCAAAAAATAGCTGGGTATGGTTGTGCACACCTGTAATCCCAGCTACCTGGGAAGCTGAGGCTGGGGATTGCTTGAGTCCATGGTACCCCAGGCAATGGGAGCCTGCGGTTCCATGGGCAAAAATAGCGAGACCTAGTCTCAAAAATAAATAAATAAATAAAATAAGATATGACCGAGATGTTTCAAGAAGAGACTGGAAATAGAGGAATCCTTCCCACCAAAATTGATACCTTTCCTCTAAGGGGCCCTGTCACCAACCGCTCAGAAAATGTCTTGCTTGGTGACTCACCGTGAACTACAGTGAAGGAGGAGAGGACGCCATCTGTCCCAGACAGTAGCCCCTCCTGGCAGTGAAAGGCTGGTGCTAATGTCTCATCTCTCTGAGAGCTGAGCAATAAACCCTGGCCATTTCATCACCTTTTCAAAGTCTTGCACTGGCAGTGAAAGTGAGTAAAAAGAGACTTTCTGACTTACAATGGGGGGGGGGGCACACCCTATCAGCAGAGCCATTGTGATGTCCATCAGAATCACAGTAAGAATAGGTCGGCGGTGCCATCTACGAAGGCTGTTTGTGCTCTTCTTGTCTTTGTGTCTTTTTAAACATTTCTCTGCCAAGACATAAATGGACACGAGACAGCCCTGTCTCTGTGTTTCACCATCAATGTGACACTCCAGTGCGTCTCAGAAACACGTGTAGGTACATGTATGTAGCTTACAATTCAGTAGCAAATTTCCCATGAGAATCCCCTACAGCTTTGCAACCATCCCAATCTGGGTAGGTTCATCATTGGTTCTAGCAGCTAAAGCATGTTGGAACCCTTTGAATGATTTTCATAGAATTTTTAATAATGAACAGGGCAAAAAATAAGCAGCAAAATAACAGCCACTTGAGCCCCCTCTCTCAAGTTCCATTGAACCCCCCCCCTCATTTTCTCCCTCATATGCTCCTCACATTTTGTCCTCACTCTCTCCTAGGCTGACACCATCTTTTATTCTCCCCTCCTCATCCCAGGTGAGTTTACTTTCACAAATGCACACCCTCTGGGCCACATATGTGCAGTCATGGGAGGCCGCAATACCATAGGTGCTAGTCATACTGGCAGGATGGTGGGAATAAGGTGGGTGGAATAAGGTGGAATAATGGTGGGAAAAGCCTAATCAACTCATTTATCCTGTACCTACATTTCTAAATTTGTCATCCCCAATGGTTTGCAATCGGTACATCTTGGAAGATCAAGGTCAAGAGATAAGAACACAATATTATATTAGTGCTGCTTCTATAGAATGCTTTCTTAAAACTGGTCTACCAATTCAGTGAATGGAAGTTCTTTTCAGTGTCATATGTCTGAAGGACTCTCCTCACCAGAAACATGTGTCTCAAATTTTATTAATCCCTCTAAGTTCTAAAAGCATATTTAGAAAGAATAACAACATTTCACTTTGACTACAAAGTGCTAATTAATTACTAACTACATTCTCCCAGAGGTAAAATATCAATGTTATTTTTTAATGGAATTAAGCATCACAATCTTCTAATTGTTATAAAAATATTTAGCAGCAATATCTGTTTAATTATTTAGACATCTCTTAATGGTGTAAATATTATCAGTACAGTCATAAATATTTTCTGTTTTGTCCATAGACAATCAGTTAAGGATCTGCTGCTTGTAGGTCTTAAATTAAGATCTATTTAAGGCTGCCTGCTGGCCACAGGATAATTACTTACACTTGCTAATGCCTGAATCTATTAGATTTAGCAGCAAGAAGTATTCTTTTAGGGGAAAGTTGTTTTTCTTGTAGAAATTTCATTGTTGATGGTATTAAAGAGGATTAGGGTGGGGTTGAGATAGTTGAAACTTTAATTAGTCTAATCCCTTGAACAGAGATTGGTTTCAAATTGATAATTTTCTGTAACAACAGTGTTACAGATCACACCTATGTGAAAATATTTACACCAACTATTGTAGGGTATCATCTCACCTCCAGTTTTCTCTTTCTAAACTGGCAAGGTTTGAGCCTTCATTAGCCTTCCTTTTTTTCACTCACTCTCACTTAAATAATAGGGTTTCTTATAGCTCCATAATAAAATCTTTTCTTTCATGCTAGCTTTCTCTCAATGTCATTGTCTCTCTGAAAAGTTCTGCTAACTAATCTTCTAAAAGAAGCATGAGTGTGCTGTGAAATCAGGAAAATGGTTGGATTGATTTTTTTTTTAATCTATAGTTATTTGGTGTAGACTTTCACTTGAAATGATTTGTTTGCTCATCAATTTTAATAAATTGTTATGCCACTGAAATTATCACTAAGGGGAGAGTCAGATGAAGGACAAAACTGTCATTCTGGTCAACCCTTGACCATCTCCAGGGTAAATTGTGAATCATTCTTAATCTCCTTAAATGTCATATAATCAAGGGGAGACTTTCTCTGACCTCCCAATATAAAATTATGATCAGTATCCCTCTTCTAACACCATTCTCCTCTGTAATTGGATTTATTTTTCTCCATAGCAGTTATCATCATAAAGCGTTATAAAACATGTATTTGTTTAGTGCATTTCTCCCACTAAGGTGAAGCACCACTGAAAGCAAGGGCTTGGATTTGTTTACTGCTGTATCCTGAGAGCCAAGACAAGTGCCTTAAATATAGTAATATAGTAGGCAATCAATAAATCATTATTGGATGCATGGAGCTTTTTCTCTCATTTTTCATGTGCCTAAAGCACCAGATCAGTGCAAAGCAAGGAAATTTTCTCCTTGTCCTGGTATATATTTTGTGAGATGACAACTTGATGTAAACGAAAGCATTTATCCTGAGCTAGCTATCCTGCTGCGTCCCAGCGGGAGGATATCTCTTTGGGAACACAAACAGAGGCTGAGAGTTATATGTGACCACATCTTCATTAAAGGACCACACTTTGGATGGTGTGCCACTGCTTGGCATCCACGTGTTTACAGTTCTAAGAGGAAGACACAGCAGAGAATCTCTAGTATATTTGCACTCTAGGACTCTAGCAAATAAGTTTCTTACACAAGGTATTGCATGAAGGCTCTTAAGTTCAAGACATCTCAGATGGATGATCCTACTGGTGAGGGCTCTTGGAGATAGGGAGTGGTCTTAGGTTGTTTCCCCAACTTATTTATCATAAGTCCTTCCTATCTACCAACCGATGCTATAACTAAGTTTGTTGCATTATAGGGAACATCATTCACTTGTGTGTTGAACAGACCAGGGCAAGGATAGAAAGCATTTCCCAGTTCTGTCCCTTGTACTTGCCATATAACTTTGGGCAAGTCACCTCAGCTTCCTTTTCCATCAAGTAGGGGTGAAAAGAATGATCACAGGTAATGTTGGTAAAATACCTGACATGGAAATGCTTTATAAAAAAATAGTGATAGACAACACCTTTTACTGCATGTGGGAGTGAATGACTTTGATAGCTACTTTCCAGTATAGTTCCTAAGACAACTTGGCTACCATTGACCTATACTGGGACTCAAACTCCCATGCCTTCTACTTCATTTTAGTGCCCTGTCTCCATCTGAAAATCTCTTTGTACCTACACTGAAATTCAAGATATGCTAGCTTTCAACGCATCTTAATATAAAAGTCTGATAACTCACTCTGGTGTATCCTGCAGAGTTGATTTCCTCTGCTTCGATATCCTTGACCTCAGATGAAGATGCTTTTGTCAGAAGGGAGGTGGTAGCATCCAAGTTAAAAGATTGTGCAAATGGCAACATACTGACAGATTTTGAAGTGACCATATTTTTTCAGTAAATTTTAAATGAAGGTGTGATTTGTGTAAATCTGACCTCTGCCAGTAAAATGGGCATTTACATATACTTGGAATTTATAAATCCTGACAGATTCCATAATATTTATAGCTCTCCATAAAAAAGCCTTTGCCAGTTTGCAGAGCTTTGCATTTGGCTCTCCGGTATGCCTAAGAGAGTTTAAATAATAATAAATTTGGTGATTTATTCCACCTGGAACAGAAACTTATCCCCTCCACCCCTTGGCTCATTTTGAAGGGGATGCTATAAATAGTGCCACAGACGCTGGGATCAGGAATAGAGAATTGAAATTCGAGAGAGAAGTACAGAAATATTTCCATTATCACTGATGCTTTGGATGTATTTTTAAAACAGTTCTGTTCCTCAAATAATGCACCTTCTCTCCTTTCCCATGTCCCATCTCAATTATACTTGAGTCCCTCAAACCTGTTGCCAGCTTTAGATTCAGTTGCATTAATGGGAAGGAGAGAGTGCAAGTATTAGCTGACTAGGTAGGGGAACGTTGCCTCTAGGGAAGCCAAAGCAATTCTCCAATGTTCATCTCACATTTCGCAGGAGTCAGCCGGTAACTGAGCATCAATGTCTGGAGTGTAAATTCATTACTTGAGATCCTGCTCATGCATCCTGCAGGTATTATGAAAAGCTCCCAGTTCGGAAAAAAAGAAAAAAGAATCTAATTGTAATGACAAGAGTAAGCCTAGGGTTAATGTCAGAGGGTTGATCCTTTCATCCATTTATACATAGAATTACCCAGTATGGCATAAGAGAGAAATACCTGAGCAGTTGACACCTAATGATGTCATTTATTTTCTAAAAAAAAAAAAGAGACAAAAATCTAGAAGGTGGTTGTTTTGGATAGACGCTTATGAGGAAAGCTGAGAGCAGACATTTAATGTAGCCTGAAAGTTGCTATAAATGGTCATATGACAGGGAGACTGATTACCAGCTTCTGGCTTAAGTGGACTATGAAGGAAGTAGCCTTTGTAAGAGGGACAACAATAGTAATAGCTGCCGGCCACGGAGAGCTAGCTAGAAGCCTTCACAGTGCCATGAATCACATGGCTGTCACTCTTTGCAGCACCCCTCCAATTAAGTTCTGGATTTCTCCATGCCTGACAACCCAGAGCACACACCCCCCACCCCAGATCTTCCCCGAGCAATCCCTTTGCCTCTAGCTAACAGCATGGCAGATGTTTGGACCAAGCCCCAGTGCCTGGAGTGTACCACATTTTAATGATTTGTGGTGAACAAGGCAAATGCTTCAAAAGCAGACTTTATGAAGCAGGGAACCAGTTAAGTATGATGGATCTGAGACAAGGTAAATGTTTTATGGGGGTATTGTTTCCCAACAGGACACAAGTGTCTACAGTTCATGCTAATTCTAGAGATGTGCTTGAAAATGACTTTTTAAAGACGTGTGCTCTTGAGAAATGTCCTTGAGGCTAGGAAGAATGTCTTTGCCTTTCTATGGCATCTTCCCACAAGGATGGGGAGGTACTGAACTGTTAGCCGATTGCTTGGTTTCTTTGTTCTTCTAGGACTGCATTATGAGTCTTTATACATATGGGATAAATATACTGCTTTCACCTCTTATTAGCCCATAGACAGAAACAAGACAAGGATATCACCATATTTTTTTTTTTCAAAAAAAAAAAAGTTATTAAATAGGAGAATCTAGTTAGGACAAATAAAAGTGATTACTGCCACAGTTTGAGCTTTTTTTTTCTTTCCTTTATTTCCTAGCCTCTTAGGACAGCAATATGGCAAGACTTGTGTCAAACCAGTGATTTGATCCATCCTCTTTTGTTCTTCTTCCATAGGGCAACCCCTACATGTGCAATAATGAGTGTGATGCAAGTACCCCTGAGTTGGCACATCCCCCTGAGCTGATGTTTGATTTTGAAGGAAGACATCCCTCTACATTTTGGCAGTCTGCTACTTGGAAGGAATATCCCAAGCCTCTCCAGGTTAACATCACTCTGTCTTGGAGCAAAACCATTGAGCTCACAGACAACATAGTTATTACCTTTGAATCGGGGCGTCCAGACCAAATGATCCTGGAGAAATCTCTTGACTATGGACGAACATGGCAGCCCTATCAGTATTATGCCACAGATTGCTTAGATGCTTTTCACATGGATCCTAAATCCGTGAAGGATTTATCACAGCACACGGTTTTAGAAATCATTTGCACCGAAGAGTACTCCACGGGGTACATGTCAAATAGCAAAATAATCTACTTTGAAATCAAAGATAGGTTCGCGTTTTTTGCTGGACCTTGGCTACGCAATATGGCTTCCCTCTACGGCCAGCTGGATACAACCAAGAAACTCAGAGATTTCTTTACAGTCACGGACCTGAGGATAAGGCTTTTGAGACCAGCCATCGGGGAAATATTTGTAGATGAACTACACTTGGCACGCTACTTTTACGCAATTTCAGACATAAAGGTGCATGGAAGGTAAGAGAACATTTGTCTGATGGGAATGAGAATGGGTGGGTGCCAAGAAAATGCCAGTGTGTTGGTTCTGTAGTAGTGGAGCGATATTTGTCACTTTCTACTGTGACATTTTTCTTGGGCACACCAGCTTAGTGATAGGTCCTGCGGCATTTGAGAGTCTCTTATTCAATAGTCATTTCTGATCCCAGGCTTGCTGTCACTGAACCTGAACCTACTAGGATTCCTTAGACTTTAGACATAAGCAAGCAAACAGACAAGCAAACAAACATCTTATTTGATACTCAGGAATTCCTTAGGTCAGGAGGTGATTTAAGGTATTAAGGCAACAAAGCTGATCATGCAGTAAGAGGAAGTGCAAAACAAGAGATACAAGTTTCTCTTGTTTCCTAAAGTAAAAGTCACTCTCTGTTTATATGTGGTTATGTGGCACAAAATAGTTCTGAAAATGAAGATTATAATTCTTCAAATTTACTAAATTGGAAACAAAATATTTAGGAAACAGGATGCTTTTATGAAAGGTGAATAAGCTCTATTTTTCAAGTTTTTGACGTTGTTGACTAAAATGTTGTGCTGCCATCTACAATATGGACCTGAGTTAGACTGACTTCATTTTGTAAGTCAGTTACAGATGGACCTGAGTTTATAAACATTAATGATAACAGACAGCTTTGGCTTTCATTTTGACAGTATACCAGAGATATAATTGAATAAGTTTTCAAGAATATTGAAGGTGTTTAAATGAAAAAGCTTGAATAATGAGAACCAGGACCACAACACAGAGATTTCCAGACACATCTTTAACTGTGGTATCTTATCAAAATAACCAGTTGATGGGCATTGAAACAAGTGATAATAAGTTAGAAGAACTATGGGTAAGATTGGTGCATATAGCAAAATGGGAAAAGGGAAAAACAAAACAAAGAAATAATCATTCTGAAAATGCCAAGATGATCTTAAAACAATATGGATATGAATTAAAGAGTACATAGATCATATAGTTTTAATTAACTAATAAATTTAAACAGATAAGATAGGATTTGTTATGTTGACTGATTTCCAGCATCCCCTTAGTGCTTTCAGTTTCCCAGAAACTGGAGAATAGTGAAGACTTTGTTCTTGCAGAGAATTGTCTCAACCTTTCTTCAGCAATAGTGCTATTATATCCTTTCACTCGAAGGAAGAGGTCATTGCTTTTAAGATGAGGGCCATAGTGGACACACAGAATGGAGTGGCGGGCATGACTTCAGTTTGCTGGTAAAAAGTTTCAGAATCATAGTTACAGAAAACAGCAGTGATTGGTATGGCCTCTCAGCTTTGTTCTACTCTCTTAAACAAGGTCTTGGTAATGCAGGATGAAGATATGTTTAAAGCAAAATAATATTTTTAAGAGAAATACACACCGACACAATATTGGGCTATGGATTCCAAGGCAGACAAAACAGTTCATGTGTGAGCATAGCACCATGAAAGGCAGATGAAAAGTTTTGCCTTAAACATGAGTCTGCTGTTTAATATAATGATATGTGGCCATTAGATTCATGAATATTTTAGCAAAAGATTAACACTTTCCAGTATTCTCCGAGGCATATAGCATATAATAATAACTGATGTGATATTGTTGTTGTTATTGTTATTGTTGTGAAGTCCTCTTATTTTACTTCCTTATAGATGTTTTCATAATATAGGATATTTCCTTTATATGTGGTTACCTTAATTATCCCACCACCAAGAAATCTGTAAATCCTCCACCATAGACAAATGTGTTCTTCTCCCACTTCTGTTTTCTTCCCCCTAACCCCCACACCCAGATGCTTAAATCTATGATCTGACTTTAGGGGCCAATTTTAGAGCTGTTGTTTGATTCTTTCTTTAATTTCTCTGTATTCTACATTATAGTGAAACCATCCATTTATCTTTCTCATTCTGACAGGACAATCCCTTCCAGTTCCAATGATGCTGCTGCAAATAGCATGAGTTTGTGTTTTTGATCACCCAGTAGCATTCCATTATGTATATATATACCATATCTTCTTGATCCACTCATCTCTTCAGAGATGAGATAATTCTTGAAGTTATTTCCATATTTTAGTTATTGTAAATAGTGCTACAATAAACATATGAATGCAGATTTTCTTTCAATGTAGTATTTTTGGACTCTTTGGGTAGATACCTAGGAGTAGAATTGCTGGGATATATGGCAGACTCATTTTTCGTCTGAAGGAACCTCCATACTTCTTTCCATAGGAGTCGGACAAGTACATATTGCCATCAACTTGCAAGTACTTGTAGTTGTTTGCTTTTTCTTTTTCTTTTTTTTCTTTTTTTTGGGGGGGATATAAATCATTCTCATGGTATGCAGTGGTATCTCATTATGGCTCTGGTTTCTGACTTACATTTCATTGGTGATAAGTGAGAATGAACATCTTTCTATTTTCCTGTTGGTCATCTGTATGTTTTCTTTGGAGAAACATCTAGTTAACTCTTCTGCCCATTTATTGGCTTGTTTCTTTTTGTTGAATTACATGAGATTTCTAAAGATCTTCAATATCAGTCCTATGATCTATGGTGTGCAAATATTTTCTCCCATTCAGTGGGGTGTATCTATGTTTTGGCTACTGTCTTTTTCACTGCACAGCTTTTTTCAGTTTGATGTAGTCCCAGTTGCTTATATTCTTTTTTGCTTTCCTTGCTGCTAAGGGTGAATGTGAAAAAAATATTTGTGAAGCTTTTGTCATGGAGTGTTTTGCTTATGTTTCTTTTTTGTATTTTTTTTGGTTTCAGGAATTAGAATCAAGTCTTTTATCCATTTTGATTTGATTTTTGTACATGATGTAATAATGGTCTAATTTCATTCTTTTGCATGTAGCAGTCAGATTTTCCCACCATCATTAATTGAAGATGCTTTCTTTGTTACTTTGTCAGAAGCTAGTTGTCCATATATGTGTGATTTTACTCCTGGGATTTTAATTCAATCCCATAAACCTGAGCATCTGGTTTTGTTCCAAAACCTCGCTGTTTTAATTATTATGGCTTTATAGTACAGTTTGAAAATGCTGACATTATTACCACAACAAAGTCACAAGTATTCTGTTCATCTATAAGAAAAATATCAAAACTCATCATAATCTGAGATTTGATGTTAAATCCTGATACAATATACATTGTTAGGTATATCTCTATTGAGGTCAGTTTTCTCTCTTTTTAATTTTAATTTTTTTTTTTTATTTTTAAGAGACTAGGTCTCACTATGTTCCCAGGGTTGTCTTGAACCCACAGGATTTTCAAGTGATCCCCAACCTCAGCCTCCCAGGTAACTGGGATTACAGGTGTGCACTACCATGCCCATTTTAGTCTTCTGACAGTTTTAGAACTCTTGAATCTACACCAAAATTTTCACAGCCAAGTTCCTCAAACAGTCATTTTTCCCTTTTAAAAAATGTGATAATGTGAAGCTTTTTGGTTAGGCAATAACCATTTAAGGTTTATTGCCATTCTTATATACTCATTTTTGTTTGTTCTAATTATTCAAGAGTATAATAGCATATTAAACCTGAAGGTATGTTTATGAAGGTATGTTTTCTTTTGAGAATCAGATATGTTATCTTTTAAAGTTGGCCTGTTAGAAATATACCATCTTACCAGCTTTATCCCTTTTTCACTCCTCCACCTGGTAGTATACTTCTACTGCATTTCAGAGGTACTGAGGGATTTGAAAGGGCTCTCTTTTCTTTTCTACCAACTGTCTTCTCCTATTCACCAGTCATCTGTAAGCTAGTGAGCAAACAACCAGGCAAGAGAGAAATGTCCAGTATTGATGGTTCCCTTCTCTGTGGTCCCACTGTCTCGACTTCAAACTCCTCAGTCCCACTGTCTCGACTCCAAACTCCTCAAGGTCAAATTCCTTAGGGCAACACTGATCCTGGCATGTACTGTGGTAGGCACCAGATGGTTGAAGTATTTTTAGTGTTGGGGGCAGGATTAAAAAGCAAGGCCTGAGGACTTGGGCGTGTCTCCAGCTTTTAAGTTGTAGAAGAAAACTATAAAGGGAACTGTTGAGATGTTGTTGGTTCTGAGGCTTTCAGTATAGAAGCTGATATAATTATTTTACCCTTGAAAATTTCAGTAAGGTTAATTGTCTGGGCTGGGCTGTCATTTTCTTATACACTAAGTCATCTGTAGGAAGATTGAAATTGAACTTTAATTGTTGAGTTCTAAATGAAAGTTCAAAGGGTTCTTTTCTAAAATATATATTCTTTTTCATTTCTAGTATATATTCAAATATGTATATTTTTTGTATCTCTATCTATATATCTGCCTATCCATCTATAATTGAGGTCTTCCCCCCTCAAGCCCTTCCTCCAACAAACTTGTGAAATGATTGTAACATTTAACATGATTTTACATGCCTGCATTTGATCATTATCATGGTGTTGTTTTACTTGTCACTCAACTTTTACCCCTACAATAATATAGGAACTAGCATTAGTTACTGGGAAAAGTGGACAAATATCCATATTATAGTAGATATTAAGTTATGAAACAAAACCAGTTGACTTGACTTACTGATTATGAATCTAATTCTCTACTTCCTGTGTACATGCATACACATCTTATATTTATTTTTCTCATTGAAACATTTTCTTATTGAGGTAACTTTGGTTTATAACAGTTTATAAGAGTTTTGGCTTATAAGAGTTTTGTTTTGTAAGAGTTTATAATTTACCTCTTCAACTGTTCAAACTTTTTCAATTGTATGTTAGTTACCACACTACCCCTTCCACCAAAACCCCAATAACTCACCACAGTTCACTGAGCTTTCTCCCCTTTTGCTCTCCATCCTGCAGCCTCAGTTCCATAGCCAGATTTCTAGGGTTTGTTTTCATTTAGCCTTTTTTTTTTTTTTTTGGTATGGCTTTTATGTTTTGTACTAACTAGGATCATTGAGTACAAAAAAGATGTTTTGATTATCTTAAGACTAATGTAGCATTTATGTTCTTTTTAGCTTGTGCTATAGCTGATACCTATTGTCTAGTGACAAAAGCTATAACCCCATCATAAAATGTATTCCTCTTTTGTTACATACTTATTTTGTTTCCACATACTCCCTCTCATTGGGTATTTATTAAGATAATGGAGGAAAAGGGGGAACATAGCTGTTGGCAATCTCAGCAACTCCATAGTACTTACATTGTTCAATAAACCTAATAATCTTCGTGGACTAATTCTGACTTATGGATGTCCTGCTTCAGTAAATCAGGGTGATTTTCTCTAGTGAATAATAGACAAGTGCAGTGTGCCAGTACCTTAATTAAAGAATGGCGCTCTCAGTCTTGATCTCATTTTAATTTACAGGGTAATACTACAATAATATCACTAATGGAAGGTACATTAAAGGGCATCAAGTAGCATTAACTGTATTAAATTATGGTACTTGTGTTAATTAACTGCTGAAGCAAGATGGTTCTAATGGCCAGAAAGGTCGACTAATGCATAAATAAAATCTATCCCAGATGAGGGGTGGGAGGGAGAGATGAAAAGTAGAAGTTTATTCTGAATTTTTTTTATATAGACAAAGGTTTAAATTCACAGACTGTTAGACATAAATAATGTCCAAACTATTTTATTAGCTACACATTGGAAATTTTGATTTTTTTAAGTGCTGTTTCCCTCAAATCTTTCTATAATTAAATGACCTGAAAATGGAGCATCACATTTATCAGATACATAGATTTTGTGGAATGTGAATCCCACGTTATTGTTTATTTGAGAAAAACAGATTCAAAGAAGTTTTGTGATTTCTTGTCATAATTGTTCAATCTAAAAGATGAATGAGCATCTGGTAATATGCTCATTTATTTGTAAAATATACTGTCAGCGATGTATCAAGGTATAACAGAAATCCTTTTTCAGCTAGAAATTTAGAACATTACAAGAACTTTTCTCGGTAATTTAGAAGACTAACCCACATTGCGATGATTTGTCTTGTTACACAATTTTTCTAAACATAATTATCAATAATTTCTTTCTTGATGGTGTTTATTCATTTCTTACCCCCTGCAGGGCCTATCCAAGTTCCTTACAGGAAGTCAGCTGCTAGCTGCTTGTAACAGAATTATCTCTGCCTCCTCTGTCTCTGCATTTTATCTCCAGGAAAGGAGCTAGGTTGCCCAAGCACAGAAATTCTATTTTAACAAAATTTGGGTGTCATCTTCCCTTCTCTATTGTGCCAACTGAGAACCACAACCCTTCTGCCTAATTCAAGATTCAAGAACAGAACCCCTCTAACTTCATGTCAGGAGTGAGAAAGGCTCCTACACTCTCATTTCAGAAAGAATCAGAGGAATTTGAAAGGCCCCACTGAATATCATCACCTATGTACTTGCAGTTACTAAAGAAAGGATGATAGCAATCCACAAATAAGCCCAAAGCAGGCCATTTACCTTAGTACCCAATTCATGGACTGCTGATCTGACTCAAATACTACCAGAAACCCCTTATGCCTCTCCCTATGCCACCTGACTAAACCCACCCCACCCCACCTGATACATCCCACCTGACCAAACTCCTCCATCCTACTGAATCCATCTTCCTCCAAACTCCCCCACTCTGGGAACAGAGAATAGAAGGATACTGTACTGACCCATTCTTGCCAGGCTGCAGGTCCTGGTGCACGTGGATCCCTCACCGGTTCTACTGTCACTAATAAAAAACTGACTTAAATTTGTTCCCCTCTTTCTTCCTTTGCCTCTAATGCTCCTTCTTTTCTAACAATTAGGACAAAGTGAGCTTAAAGTTCGCTTTCTTGAAGCAAGGCTTCAGATGGTTAATATATAAAATGTATGTCAAGGCCAGACATAGTGGCGCATACCTGTAAGCGGCAGCCTAGGAAACCGTGGCTGAGGCCAGGGATCGCAGTTCAAGTCCCGGTAAGGGCATGTAGCAAGATCTAGTCCCAAAAAAACAGCTGGGCGTGGTGGCGTGTGCCTGTAATCCTAGCTACCTGGGAAGCTGAGGCTGGGGATTGCTTGAGTCTGTGGTACCCCGGGCAACGTGAGCCTGCGGTTCCATAGGCAAAAACAGCGAGACCTAGTCTCAAAAAAAAAAAAAGTAAAGCAAGACTCCTTGAGGAAGTTTGAACTGTAAAAAAATAGTAGAGCAGTCTTCAAATTTTCTCAAATAATTTGGAAGCCACTTAATGTTGAAGATATCTGTCAACTATAAAAGGCGTAAGTATCATGCAAGTTCACACAGTCATTTTTCAAGTGACCATTTGAATCAGTCTAACAAAATATTGACTTTTCACCTGTCTTCCAAGAACCCAAGAGACCTCACAGGATGCACTGGAAACGTTGAGTCTGACCTCCATCTTCCCAGTCAGTGTTGTTATTGAGGTCTGGTTCTAACCCTGCCTAATAGCTCTTCAGCTATAATCCCAGGCTTCTTTTGGTCAGCAGTAAATTTGTTGTCTCTATGCTGGGACAAGCCCTGGGCTGGGCAGTGGACACATAGTGAGGTGCACAAGACACCCCCATTGCTTCAAGAGTTGATGTCCCGAGTAACACAGATATGCAAACAAGACAATCAGGGGCTAAGTGCTCCCACTGCTTGAATGTGTCAAGTGCCCCGGTGATAGAGGAGATGCTAATTTATCTAGGAAACCTAGAAAAGCTTTGACGAAGACATGACATTTGTAGCGTCTTGAAATATGTGTCTTAGAAGGTCATTCAGCCAGGGCAGAATGAGCTCACTGGGTGGCAAATTATGCTTCCAAAGAGCACGGATGTTAAGGAACTCCAAAACTTTGAGAATTAGTGGAGAGGACAAATCCAGGGCGATGCTCTCCCCTTATCTCCCATGAACCTCTCTGAGAAATCTTGAAGGATTTCGATATGTCTCTGCATCCCCAGTGTCATAGGAAACCCCAAATTATATGGTTCTCATATATCTACTGAGAGCAAGTGAGAAACATTCTAAAGCAATGACTTTAGAAGATAATCCACTGTAGCTTTGTTCAACAAGGAAATAGAGACAGAAATAAAGAGAATGATAACATTGCTTGATTAGGGGGGAAAGGGAGGGCACAAGAGATAAACATGGTTCATGGGTGACAAGGTGATTGGAGAACCTTGGAAAAGACAATGATGTGAGATACACACACATATACACACATATATACACACATACACATATATATATGTGTGTGCAATCAATTAAAAAATCATTGCTTAATTAAGGAGCAGCTATAACTTTTTGAGGTGGAAAGTGAAATTTCCCCACCCATCCATCTTCTTCTAGGGCTAGATGAAAAAAGTCACATTAGAAAGATTCGTGCAAGAAAATCCCCAAATTTAATAGCATACACATGGAGAATTTACATGGCTATAACTTCTGAAAAATAATGGAGCACATTTGGAATACTAATCCTGTTTTTAGGGGCCTGGAACATCAAGGAGCGAAGAGGGAGACCTCACAGGAAAGAGAAGGATTTAAGTCATTTTTGCTGAGATTAGTAACAGTGAGATTCTTAGGTAGAGAGAACATGTCCACCGATAAATATACAAGTGGATGAGACTTCTCTTCCACACGCACACATACTAGTCTTCTAGTGTATAAAGAGAGGTGGGGAGGTGGGGGTAATGATTGATCTTTGATTAGGAAAAAGGAGGAAGCTTAAAATGTGAAATCTCTTGTTGGATTAAGGAGGGTGATGGATTTAGGCAAGGATACAATCTTTCCTTCAATCTCAAGGAATCCCACTGCCTCTTGGCTCAAATTACTCCACATGTTAGGTAGAGCAGGCCCTCTTGAGGAGACCAGTCCTTAAAATTTGGGGGTGGTCTGATTTAAGCAACTTCAAACTGTGAGTCGTTGTGCTCAGATGAAGGCTCCGGAAAACATTCTTAAAATTTTACAGGAGACCTCATAACACAAAGAGCTTGGGATCTGTTTACAAAGTAGATAGTACTTGGTGATCAATCAGATCTTGAGGGATCATGGCCTAAGGGAAAACATTTAAGAGAGTCCAATTTTGAAAAGATTTGAAAATACAGCTCTGGTGTTGGAGAGAGAGGTCTTAATTAGAATTATAGGCCTGAAAAATATCGGCTTACATGTGAGGACTGAAGTTTAAGGAATTGGATGACATTGATACGATATGGTTTTTCTCTTAATAATTACAAATGGCTGTCATTTATAGAACATTGACTGAACTCTATAATTTCTGAAGGTAATTCTGAGGTAATTTCTGAGGGAAATTGAGAAATAGAAGGAAATCAGAAAGAGGGGAATGAGTTAAGGTAATTGTAATAGTTCCCATTAATATTTAAATAAAAATCTTTTACACTCCTATATCTCTCAGGTCACACGGTTCTTACCAGATACCTTCTTTCCATTAATTCTCACAAGAGATGTGTAAGGCAAGTGTTGTTTAATCTCATTTTACAAATAAGATAACTGAGAACCTGAGAAGTTACATGATTTTTTTTGGGTAAACATCCCACATGTAATAAAATGACAACATCAGGTAACTAATTACAAGCCCTTTGCATTTTCTACAATATTACGCTATTTTAGTCAGCCATACTAGCCTGATATGAGCTCTGTGGTAATAGGAAACCCAGAACACTCCCTAAGGAATTGGCTTTAAATAGTAACAACAAAACAATAAATCTGCTCTTACCCTCTCTATGACCTTTGACTACATGTTATTATGCCAAACCACCAAACCTCTGTGTGTTTATCTAAACTCTATCTTTTTGCCTTATTTTTATCAAGTCTATAGTGTGTGATTGGGTTAGCTTGTCATGTTGTGTTAGACCTCCAGGTCTGGCAGCTAAAATAAAATTATAATTATGGTTTCTTGTTGGGAAAAAATGAACAATTGCATTTTCTCAGTTAATATTAATTTTTCTCTCAGATTTCCCCCAAAACCTTTATTTAGCACTTGCAACTACTTTTGACTAAAGGACATCATCAAGCCACAAAATGGCAAAATCAGCCGCAAATATAATCATAAATTGGGAAATGGCCAGATACCTTCGTTTAAGAAAAGTTATCCTTTAACTGAAGACAGTCTGCTCCTACTTTTAATTCCCACATACTCTCTACATTCTTTCTCTGAAACTATAATTAGCAAGTACGCTGCCTTTTTCATGAAATAAAATTCATAAATGTGTGACCAGTGGCCCTGCCCTCTTCTTTTTTCAGCTTAAATGGATACCTGACGATTCCACCA
Organism: Uropsilus gracilis; assembly: GCA_004024945.1. NCBI lineage: Eukaryota > Metazoa > Chordata > Mammalia > Eulipotyphla > Talpidae > Uropsilus > Uropsilus gracilis. The sequence goes on along the minus strand of PVHY01002180.1, from coordinate 116,174 downwards.
TCCAAGATTGTAAAATTTAACTTTCTTTTCTTTTAAAGGGTGAATGAAGTTCAATAAATAAGAGTATTCAAATGACAATCTTAGTAACCATAATTAAAAATAAAAAGCAACACAAGGCATTGCTACTCAGTTCCAGAGAAAACACTTATACTGAAGATTTACGGTATCAAACCATTTAAACGGGACAACTGAGTACCATTCTGATTTGGACCATATTTTTGCATATCCTTGAGGATTTCTTGAATTATAAAGAGAATACATTTACAAGCAGTTCCATTTCCTTCGAGAATTGTGCTATTATAAGGAGAGAATGTAGCTAATAATTCCTCTAATTAAATTATTAACTTCATTAGTGTGCAGAAAAACAACCCAGTGTAAGAGCTTGTCTCTTTATCCTTAATTTCCCAGTGCCAGAGATTTTTTAATTTTTTTAATGGGGTCATAAAAGGACATAAAAGGAAAAGAGGTCTCCTTTCTGTTGGAGCCTAAGATGCTTTAGGCAAAATAAAACAGAACAAAAAAGTGAAATCATTCCCTTTCCTAACTTAGCATTTGTGTAGGAAGCTTTATACTTTCTGCCCCTGATTGCTCAGGTGATGGGAAATAAGGATGGGTTCAGCAATCCTGTTGACCTTTTGGACTCAGGTTTTCATCCTAACTCAGTGGTTGACAACTTTGGAAGATCTTGCTGATTTTGGCTCCCAAAAAGCCAAGGTGTTTTCTGACAGATGATGAGGGCATGACCGTTGGTGGATAGTTAGAGTAAGTTTTTGTGCATCTGTACCATCAGTGATTTGGTACAAAAACCAGATATAAGACCAGCTGCATTGACTGTCATGGGTATAATAGGAATGTGATAACGTGACTAGACATGTTGATTTCATTGCAACATAAGTCTGCACTGCAGTTTAGTAAGTCGCTCTTCTAATTAAATACGTTAGTTTAAGCAGAACTAACTGTACTGCATATAAGCTCTTGGTTGCTATTTTTGCACTTTTTTATAGGCAGAGAGACTGTGTTGAAACAAGACAAATCAATCATGGCAAGGGGAAAGGAAAATTTAAAAACTGCTTGTGTGTTGGCATATGAATTTGTTTCTGAACTTCCACTTGAAGAACATTTAATGAATGGTTATACTAGGTTTTACATACGTGGTGTATAAACCCCACACATCCCAATCCAGAATATTGTATAATTGGAATAACTACTGTCTCGGTTCTTTCTTGCTTTGGGGGTTCTACCCACAATAATTGACAGTGTGTTAGGAATGTAGTGAGAGGGTTCATGACAAACATTAGATTCTTTAAATTATTATCTGACTTATTTTAGAAGGGAGCATTGTCCAGGAGTCAAGAGAAAATAGGTTTTAGCTAGAGTTGTGTTTTTAACTCTGAGTTCACAGCAAGACACAGCCACTGAAAACAGTCACCCTGTTTACTAAAAGCTGGGTGTTACTAGATTAGTGTTTTTCAGAATTATTTTTCAAATAAAAGGCATATATTTTTGGGAAATGTCCTTTGCAATAGTTCCTTCTAGGAGAATCACAAAGCATATTAGCATAGTAAAGGCACTAAGATGTCCTACAATAAAGAAAAAATTTTCTTTTATTTAATCAGAGCTTCCAAGTTTAGTCAAAAAACATCTATCATTACCCCCAAAGAACTAACATTAAAAGAACTCATGTGAGCTAACAAGGACACAGCAAGCTCCAATATCAGTGAATCATTGCACTTTTCATATGATATATGGAAATAGATGAAAGTGTATCTGTGTATGTGTGTGTGCATGTTTGAACTATTTGCAGTGCTAAGAACAGATTGGTTTTTTTCACAGCAAGGTCTAATTTTAACTATATCATCCTTCCTATATTGTTGCTAGATTGGGTGAAAAAACAAGACTATCTCTGGGAAAAGCTAGCTTGGTGGGGAGTACCTTTCTTTTTTTAACTGTTGAGCCTAATTTTTGAACCTTAAGAAGCACTCTGTATCTTTCTTTGAAAATTATAGAAAATTAAGTACCATGTTGGAGTGGATAGGGATATTTTTGTTTTGTTTTTCAGCTAGAAAAATTGTAATGAAAGAGTCAGCAAAGATGTAAAATATGAAATGCCAAGTGATACAATCTGGTGCATTTTAGAGATAAATAGAGATGCTGGAGGACTTCTATTCCCCTCAAATGGAGCTCCTCTGACTCTAATTACAGCAATAAACTAAAATCATGTATTTAAAGGATAATAAGATTAACTAATATTTAATATATTCTTTCTTTTTTATTTGTTTTAGATGATATTCCTAAAGCTGAAAGCTGTATTCAGTTAAATGAATGTTGTCTTTTTTTTGCTCCTTAGAAGTATTAATGAATAACAAATTTCAAACAAAAGAAATAACAGTAAAGCTAAACATAGTAGATAACTAAGGACCATCACCCTGGAATTGTGTTTTTGTCCCAGCTGCTTTTACTCATTTAATCCTACTAGAATATTAAAGACACAAAGCTGTTACAACATATTGGTGACATCCCGTGTAATTATAGATCTCCCAGTGCTGTTGGGAACAGGAAACAGATGGAAGGAAGATGGGTCAAGAGATGATGGGAGAGGAAAGTCTAAGAGGTCGGTGATTTGGCAGCCTGGGAGGGGAGCTCATCATGAGCTCCTGTATTGGAATTATCTAGGCAGTGTGTACGCCAAATAGGCAGACCATCATGGCATTGCAAAGCCTTCCCTTTAGAACCGAAAAAAAAAAGCGACATTAATTTAACCCCACTTCCACTTTTTCAGAGGTAAATCGAATGGTTCTATGAATTAGCCAGTTATTTGCATAATGGATATTTAGATCCAGATGGAACTTGTGTTTTACTCATGAATCTGCTCCCTCACCCTTCCCCCACAACTAGAACTGGGTTTGGCTTATAGTGGGGGTTCAGTAAATGTTTATTGATAGATGTGACTATGGAATCATGTAAAACATGTGCATCATGTAAAACAACCATTCGGACTAGCTACACTCTTCCTCTCAGGTGTCCTGTGGATTCTTTGTTTCTTACTTACACAAGAATGCAAAGGCAAAGGGGTTGGAGCTGAGGCGATTATTTTTAGTAATGCTGCTACATCCAGTATACCAGAACTGACAAGTTTTGGCTTCGCTCAGTTGTCCAATGTTTGAAGATAAAGCGTATCTGCCTTAGCTATCAAAGTAGTGTATTTATTCAGGGTTAGTAAGTCTCATCCTATCTAGATCCATAATTTTTATGATTTGTCTGATTGGTGCTTTCAAAACCAGTAATTGTGATGGTTAATTGCTTTCCTAAGTGAGGAAAAGTCCAAGAAAAGAAATTAACTCCTCAACTGACTTCAAGAAATAGTTAGCAAGAGCACAAATGCACCAAACTTGACTCAAATGATATTTGTCTCTTTGGTTTAGTAACTAAAGAGTTTAAAATGTGCAAAATTTATCTTACATCTTAATCTATCAGGCCTTTGTATACTGATCAAATCATAGTCAGGGTTGCAAAGAGTTTGGATAGGAGTTACAAAGAGTTTGAACTGAGGAGACATGGGGGCAATGCGAACATATATCTTTACTAAAATAAGTTCTTTACACACATTTAAACAGCAAAACGGGATCACAGTATTAACAGTCCTAAGGTAATTACATGAAAGAGAGAGAATCATACCACTTGATGTATGGCTAATACACAGTAGTTTAATTGGGGGTAATTTTAATTTTTCACTTTTTTTCATCACACATGTCATCAGAATAAAATAAGTTAGTTTTAAAAATAAAATTCAGTAAAATGGCAGGATACAAAACCACCACTCTTAAATCTGTTGTGCTTTTATGCACTAGCAAGGAACAATGCAAAAAGAAAAATTTTAAACATTTTATTTTTAATCATAGCAAAATGAATAAAATACTTAAGAATGAATTTAACTAAGGAGGAGAAAGATTTGTACACTAAAAATGACACTACTTTGTTGAAAGAAATAGAATAAAACACATAAATGAATAGAAATCTCACATTTGTGGAAGACATTAAAATGTCAATATCACTCAAAACAGCCTAGAGTCAGTGTCATCTTTGTCTAAGTCTTAGTGATAAGTTTTATAGAAATAGAACAAACCATTCTAAAATCCATATGGAATCTCAAGGGATTCCAAAGAACCCTAACATCCTTAAAGAAAGAAGAAACTTGGAGGTCTTACACTTTAGATTCAAAATTTACTACAAGCCTATGGTAATCAAAGCAGCATGGCACTGACTTAAAGATAAACATCTAGATCAGTAGGATAAAGTAGAGAATCCAGAAATAAACCATCACATATATGATCAAATGACATTCTCAAGAATGTCAATTTTTCAATGGGGAAAATACAGTCTTTTCAATAAATGTGCTGGGGATACTGGATATCCAAGTGAAAAAAAACTTAAGATATCATATACAAATACTAACTAAAAAGGGATTTTAAAAAGCCCTAAATATTAAAACTAAAACTATGAAAATTTTAGAAGGGAAAAATAGGAGAAACTGTCATGGTGTTGGCTTGGGCAATAATTTCTGGGCTATACAACAAAGGCAAAAGAAAAACATATTAGGCTGATGTTCACCAAAATTAAAAACTTCTAGACCTCAAAGGGCATTATAATAGAGTGAAAGGCAGTCCACAGAAATGGGAGAAAATATTTACAAATATGCTTACAAATAGAGTAGAGCTGATGGAAAAGACTCAGCAACTAAAGATCTATAGAAATTATCCAACATAAAGAATAGGGAGAATTCAGCAAGAAAAAAGAAAATCCAAGCCTCAGTGCCTTTAACATAATATTTAAAGTTTAATAATATGTAATAGGATTCCCAGAAAATAAAAGGAGGGGATGTGTAAACAAAAATATTTGAGGAAACAATGTCAGAAATGTTCCTAAAGACAGTTACAGTTACAGTGAATCTCAAACAAAAAGAATATCAAGAAATATGTATTGGGCATATTATATACAAACTACCTAAATCCCATATAAGCAAAAACTCTTTAAAGCAGAAAGTGAAAAAAGCACATTATATATAGGCAAATATTGAATCACTGGAAACAATCAAGACCAGAACTCAGTGGGATACATCTTTGGAAAATTAAAAGAAAAAAAGAATGTCAATCCAATTTTCTATATTTAGTGCAAATATATATTGGAAAATATTATTCAAGTTATAAGATAAAAGAAAACTTAGAGAATCCATCACCAGCAGACTGTTCTAGAAGATTCCAGAGGTTTACATCTTTGGAAAGTTAAAAGAAAAAAAGAATGTCAATCTAATTTTCTATATTTAGTTCAAATATGTATTGGAAAATGTTATTCAAGTTATGATCAGATAAAAGAAAACTTAGAGAATCCATCACCAGCAGACTGTTCCAGAAGATTCCAGTGGTTTATGGGTGATGTGCTTCAAGGTGTTGACACTCATCTTGTATTTCCTCAAATAGTTGCTATCCCATTTCCTCTCTTCTTTCTTTCTGGGATTCCTGAATTACATTTATCAGTTCTATAGATATTGTCCCAACCACAGGGGAGGGTAGAAGAGAGACATAGGGGGCCTACCATGTATAATCATATTTTTCACCCTAGACAATCAAAAATATGCTAACACACTAATGATATTTTAAAAATTGAGAGCAGTATCTCTTTGAGTCTATAATAAGCTCATATTTGAACCTGAACAGGCTCATGGCCTATAATCAACTGGAATGATGAGAATGATAAACAAATGAGAGTGGAGAGTTCGGTGTTCTAAGCATTTAAGTGGATGTATGATTAATTGACCCAAGGATGATCAACAAATAAATTGCAATTTTGCATTTTAAAAATGTCCATCTAAGAAAAATAATTATTTAGAAATTAACAGATGGCAAGAATCATTAGCTTTACTCTGCAACCCTGGGGTTTCTGAATGACATCTGAGTGAGTACCTAGAAAATACTCTGATTCTCTCCATCACCATGCATGTTCACAATCCGTTAATAACTGTTACTATAGGACTGTTATTGGACTTTTCAAGGGTATGAATTTTCCACTCCACTGGGGAATACACTGATATTAGAAACTTTGAAGAGAGGATTTGGATAATGGAAAGGATATTACAAAAAAATCTGGGAATTTTATTTCCTTTGGAAATGTTTTTTCTTCTTCTGAAGAGAAAAAAACAGAAGTGGTATTCTAAGAAAATTGGAGATTCAGGAGGTGTTTCACAGCATGTTGCATTTTTCTGCACTCCTACAAGAATGATCATATCATCTGAGCCACATTCACCTCAAAAAGAATTTTTACTACCCACCCTCATGACTTCCTACAGATTGGAAGGAAATAAGAATGAGAATTGGCACCCTTCTCTGTTCAGAGATACGTCTACTCACCAGAGCTATTCAAATGTTGGTTGGGTCTCACAGCTCTGCCCATTTCTCTAGCCAGTGTGTGTTTGAGAAGGCAGGAGAGCTGTAAGATGGGACCCTTTTTGTATCCCTGGGTGACCATTTATAGGCAGAGAAGAAGCAATCTGGAAAGTATATAGTAATAGAGCTCGACTGAGATTAGGAATCACTTGAGTCCACGGGTTCGAGACCTGCCCAGGGCAACATAGTGAGACCTAGTCTCAAAAAATAGCTGAGCATGGGGGTGCGTGCCTGTAATCCCAGCCACTTGGGAAGCTGAGGCTGGGGATCACTTGAGTCCGTGGTACCCCGGGCAACGTGAGCCTGTGGTTCCCCGGGCAAAATAGCGAGACCTAGTGTCAAATAAGTAAATAGATAAATAAATCAATCAGAAAAAAACAAAAGCAAAGGAGATCATAACCACATGCTTAAACTCAACAATTTAAGAATGTAGAATATACAAAATCTCATCCTATGTAACAGAAACTTACAGGAAAAATAGGCCAAGAATGTCAGATATAAACTACAATTGACAAGAGACAGAGGTCCATTTTGAAAATATAGATAACCTAGTGATTAAAGTTGTTAGTACAAGACAGACTTTTTGAAATGTTAAGAGTAATTTAAGTTTATGGCTTAAGAAAGAAATGAATAGCCAGTTATTTTAAAAGTAGTGTTATCAGCTTTGTGGGGATATGGGAATGGATAAAAACTTAAAGTAAAAGAAAAAAGAATTTTTTCAGTAAAAGCAAAAAAAATCTAGATATCTTTGATTGGGATCAGATCAGGAAAATTTTGATCCCCAAATGGTAACATGGGAAGTAATTAAAACCGCGGTTCCTCCCATTCAAGAATTTTTAAAAGTGCAGAATATAAAGCAAATAAATATTTAACTTAAATATTTAGTGTTTACTAGTTCCTGGCAGTATATCAATTGCTGGAGGTACAGATGAAAAGTCACAGTCCTGTCCTCAGTTTCTGTCACTGGGGAGGTAGATGGACACCTCACCAGGAGAATTATAAAGCAATGTAGTCTGTATGGTTATGGTGATGTGTACACATTGCTAAGGCAGTGGAGGTGGGAGATTGGAGGGGAGGAAGTCCTCTGGGATGGGGAAACTTTCTGGAGGATTTTGTGATATGCTCATCTTCATCAAGGTTCTCCCTAAACAAATAGCTGCTTGTCTGAATCATACGAAATAACTAAGAATCGGTTTAAAATGGGTGGGCATTATTTTTGGTTGAAAATATCCACCACTTTATTAGTAGGAGCACATGCTTAGAATTTAGGCTGGGTATAGTGGCACATGCCTGTAGACAGCAGCCTAGGAAGCCACGTCTGGGGCCAGGGTTCACGATTTGAGTCCCACCAGGGACAAGTAGCAAGACCTAGTTCCAAAAAATAGCTAGACGTGGTGGCGCGCACCTGTAATTCCAGCTACCTGGGAAGCTGAGGCTGGGGATTGCTTGAGCCTTTGGTACCCCGGGCAATGTGAGCCTGTGGTTCCACAGGCAAAAAAAAGCAAGACCTACTCTCAAAAAAAAAAAAAAAAAAAAGACACATTTGCCTTTGCCTTCCCCTTTCCCTAATAAAAGTATATTCAGAAAACTTTTTAAAATTGAGCCTGTTTACAGAAATAAAGAATGAAATGTAGATTTACGAGATGGTTTGAAGATAGTGTGTTGTTAATTCAGACTGAATGACAGGCTCAATTTTCAATACAGAGTTAATCCTATTTTCATTAAATATAAATGTTATTTATGGAAAACAAGAGTTCTGCAGAAGCAAAAGGATATCTCTTAGGGTTACACATTTTAGATTTACTTAGCATTGATGAGCTTAAATTGAGACTTCTCTGCAATTTGATTATTTGTTCCTTGCCTTGATATTGATTATTCTATTATGTTTTGCTGCTAACAACAGCACATGTAAAGATTCCAGTATTATTTTACTACCAAAATAAAATGCCAGAGGAAATTACCTACCACAGTTGAGCTTTTGACACAAACTAAAATAAGGAAATATTAAGTTTAGGCATGTGATCATTAAACAACCCTGGTGTAGGTAAACAGGCCACAGAGATTGAAGCAAGCAGAGATGAGCTCAAATCCCAATGCCCTGCTTGCTACCTGTTAGGTTTTGGGAAATTGCATAGATTAAAAATCTCACTTTGAATCCCCATCCTCTGGAATACATGTTGCTCCAGGAATGAATTATTTTAGAGATTATTAAAGACTATGTCATGCAAATTAAATTGGTGGCACTTATTATCATGGGCCCCAGAATGGTAGCTACCATTGAATATGATGACTTCAAAGCACTGTGGTTTTATTTTATGTTATTTTCTGAAGTCTCACTACCATCCATTCCTATCAATATTAAACGCTAATATATCTTTCATCTGACTAATTCCAGTTTCCAATAGATTGCTGCATGGAGTTTATATTTATACTAATAAATAATTCATACTCTATGGTTCCTTCATTAATGCACTTATGTTATCTGTCTTAATTGTTTCCTTTCCCTTTAAAAACTTAGGCAGGTTAAATTTACTGGGACTGTAATTCTAGTGTTCTCCTATGATACCAAAACAGGGAATTACATAAAGAACAGAATGAGTTCAGTTTTCTAAGGTTGCCACTTTAAGTCCTGGGTAAATGCAGTTATATTATAATCCATTTCCGCAGGACTGGTGACATGCCTTCATTCTCAGTGATGATGGATGGCCTACTTTGACATTTTGCATGGATGACTCTGGAGAATGAAAACTGTAGTTATAAAAGATTCATCGGTTCATCCTACCATCCTAACATTGTCACCTTGACACACAGTGACAGTACTGTAATGGCCGGTGACCCTGTTAGTCAGCAAAAAGTGGAAGAAAATATCTCAAGCGCCTGTAAGACGCTTTTTTTAAGCTTTTTTTAAGAGTTCTTTTCCATTAAATGCAATTTTTAGTTCTGTTTTTCCCTCTGACTTCAGGGGAGCCAGTTTTGAAAGGCCACGAAAAGCCTGTGTGCTGGAGAAGTTGAGGGATCACCAACTTAAGAAGCCATTTAGAGGCAAATCCATGAGTTGTGAGAGACAGGAAGCAGAGGGTTAGCAGGTGAAGGAAAAGATTATGTGTGCATGTTAGATGGGATGAGTTAGCAACGAAGATATGGTATGAAAGGAATGATCTGTTAAGAAATTATATTCAAGTCCAATTAAAATTCATCTTTGTACTTCATCATCTGTAGTTAGTAGCTTCATTTCATATCTTTTATATATCAAGGATGATCCATTTTTAAAAATTAATTAAGTTCTTGATATTGAATATGTTTCAGTTTATAGGAAAAGTGGACGTATAAAATAAGCATGTCAGTGGCTTTGGGAGTGACTTCCAAGTACTCTAACATTTCAAAATACCATTTAACTGACCTGCATGTGGGCAGGGAAATTCTGTTATACTTATGATGACCATTTTGTGCAGCTATATACCAACATTATGTAGTATTGCTAATCAACAAGCACTGTAAATAAATGAATAAATAAATATATAAAATTAGGGAAAATAGTGACCTAAGCATTAACAGAATCATGCTGATAACATTACCATAGTTGTAAGACTCGTTCATGGTTCAGATTTAAGTGTTTTGCACAAATAAAACTGTAAACTATAAAAAAATGTCAGACATCGTCAGAGGAGGGTTCTGTGCATTGAGATATGTGTCTTTACACTCAACTAATTAGTTGCTACTGAATGTTTTTGCTTTGCTCGGTGGCATGTGGTACATAAATCACCGCAATATGTTAAATGCAAATGGTTGTTAATAGAGGAACCATCTGCTTCGTGCTGGAGAGTTTGTTAAAAAGAATGTGGTGAGCCTACTTGGAAAATGTTGAAAAACTCAAATACCAAATTTCTAAAATGAGCTGGCTCTGCTAACCGTAACATTACTAATACTCCCCTGGCCTTTTGAATTCTACAAATGTAGCACTGAAAATCACCGGCCGTGTAGTCTGTGGGGTTTAAGGGCAAGCCTATTGAACACTTCCTAAGGCAGAACATCGACAGAGATCTCGCATTGCACGAGACCCACGGGGTCCTTAAATTGCGTCCAGAGATTTAGAACAACCAATAAATAATCGGACCATGCTCTCTGAAACATCTTTGCTAACATGAATAAGGCAGACTTTCCATCCCCATCCCTCCTGGAAGCTGTTCCCTTGTAGCTGTATATCACTGGCAAGTTGCAGGTTGGTGATGAATTGCACTGTGTATCATCAACGTTGCAACCTCCACCTCCCATAATCCGCAATCCTGTATTTCTCCAGAAGATCATCAGTGCAAAGGGGAGCCATGATTTCTCTCCCAACATACTTTATTAGATGCTGTCACATAGTTTCGTGATGTCTACCAGACTCATCGGTGACAGCGTAAAGCATGGGAAAATTAGTATGAGGACAGGAATCAGGGCCTTCAGGTTACCAATGTCACAATCCACTTTGTGATAAAAAAAAAAAAAAGGGAATGTTTTTTTAATCCTGCCCTTTCTAATCAGTTCCTAGTCAAGGTAACCATCAGTATATTTAAGAACCAGCTGCCATGATGATCTATGACATTAATATCCATCAGAAGTGTGCTCAAAGGATGCAATTCTCAAAACGTAACTTTGGCCATGAAGGAACAAGCATAAAAATTAACTGTGGGGATGAAAAGCTTTAAACCCACAACTTCATTGAAATGAGATGAGAAAGGTATGGTTACTGGCCCACTGTTAACTTGGCTTTCCAGACCCTACTTGTTTTTTCTTTATTTCATTCCTTCCTCTCCCATCTTTCTCCCTGCCTTCACTCTTGCTCTCCCTCTCTCTCTCTTGGCTTTTACAGTATCTGATTTAAGACTGTGCTTTTGGGGATTCGCCTGCGGGAGAAGAGGCTGCAGGAGAGCTCATTAGCCCAGCAGACATTCTATCCCTGGATGAATTATACAATGAAAAGCTTGCTTTTGAGGGCCACCAAAGAGAGCCAGGCCTTTGTGGAGGTGGGCAGCCCTGCAGTGCAATACAAGCTTTTTATTTGTTAAAAGGGGATTTTGTACTAAAAACATTTCCCTTTGTTTGTTCTCCTGAAAAGAGGAGCCTCCTGAAGGCTGCATGCATTTGATGACTCCATTTCAAAATGAACACTTGTCAGTTTCCAGGAGCTGCTGCACTTGAAAGTTACACAAAACCATTTGGAGATGGAGGCTGGCACGATCATCAGACAGGCAATGCCTTAAAGGCCGCGTGTGCCGGCTGTGAATTTGAGAAGCTCCAATATTGAATTGGATTCTAACAATGATCCCAAATCTTTACAAAACCCATGTTTTAGATTTGGAGCTTAGGGGAAAAAAAATAAAAAATAAATAAAAAACAAAAAACTTCCTAGGTTGTCTAATTACATTAGTTCATTGAGCTATCTTACCACTTTGCTTCCCAGAACACTACTTTAATTTAATTTAGATTTTGTTGCAACTTCCCCTCCAAAAGGCAAACTTCACCATGGAGACATATTTATTGTTTTTCATGCTTATATTTGGAAACATTCACTAATTCATTTTCCCACTTAATTACGGAGAACAGGAGGATTGATTCTTTAAACCTACAGATGATATTTACCAAAGTTTTTATGGAAATGCAAACGGAAAGTTTCTTGGATCCAAAAGGATAGGTCTGATTTTCTGGGTTTGGGAGGAAAGAAAGGGCAACCAGGGATATAAGAGAAGCCAACAGAGGCAGCTGCAGAGACATGGCGGACAGTAACCTTGAGTCTTTCGGAGGGGGACGTGCATCTGGGTCATCGCTGCTTTCCTTCCTGGAAGAACCCTGGGGCCCTCCCAGGACAGAGCTGAGCACTCTGCTGACACTTGGTGACACACACAGCAGCAGGGGGCTTTCAGACACATCCCATCTGTTGGTGGTTTAATTTTTTTCCAAATCTACTTGATGAGGTGTTTGTCAGCACACGTGTCACTCTGTTGTATTTTTGAGATCCGGGCTCTTTTCTTGGCCCCAAAATATCTCAAGGCTGCAAAGGAGAATGTCATAACCCTCTCTTTCGACTTTTTTATACTGTGAGTGTCCTCAGCTCTGAAGTTCTTATCTCGCCTTGTTTCTAAAATCTCCTCTGGGTCATAAAGTTCAAACTGTCTCCTTAAGTGAAGTCAGGTGCTTATTTATTCTCAGTGATAAGGATAATTTTTTTAAAGCTTGCTCATCCCGTACAAGGTGATACTCTGTTTTAAAATAGTTTTTTTAAGAAAAAGGTTGATTTATGAATATCTAATTTAACTTAAAGCAAATCAAAACGATGTATTTCATTTTGCTATTGGGGAAAAGAGGCCCACACTGTGAATATTCCTGGAGTAATTCCAAAATGCCCTGTTGGAAGCCATGGGTAAGGAAAAAGAAGAACTGATGGAAGAGATTGAGACAGTCCAAGACAGAGTTGTAGACCAGACAGGAAGTCAGTGATAATGTGCTGAGTCCTTCATTAGAGGTTCCAAGGTCCCTTAAATACCTTGGTAAAAGAACGGTTACAATGTGGTAATAGGGAAGGTAAAACCAAGTTCTTATGTAGCATGGTGGGTAGGATGGGGGGATTCATTATCTAGCAGAAAAACACCTGTAGGGATAAACACCTTTCAGGGGACTGTCTCTCTGGTGAGACAATCCTAGGAGGTTAGGTGGCTGCCATTACAGATGAGAAGCTTGCCAGGAACCATCTCTAGTGTGTCAGAGATGTGCGAGACTAGATAAAGGTGTTTCTTTATCTAAGGCATATCTCCTATCTGTTTTTGGTGCCCCACAGAGCCCCTATAATATTTTTGTCTTCCTAAGAAACATGAAATTCAATTCCAAGAGAGACTAGGGATCACATTGTGTTGTGAATTTGATCATGAAAATCTCTCCAAATGTTTGAGTTTGGTCTCAGTTATTTACCTGGGAATTAAAATCTAATGTTGAGTCCTTTGTGGAAAATCCAGACAGTATCAGGTATCTCATCTTTTCACTACTTGATGCCAGATCAGTTTTCAAAATAGAAAGGAAGTTACATTGCAAAATATGTTTTTAGCAGCAATGGTTTCTTGGTAGGTAGGGTTCAAAAAAACCAATTCTGTTGCTCTTTGTGCAAACTCAAAGGGCCTAGAGGGTAATCAACTTTCCATAGAAGGTGCTAGAAGGCAGTGCGCTCACAGTTCACTAAGCAGGGGTGCGCTACTGGGCAGACATCACACATCCTACGGCCAGGTAAACCAGCTTCTTTGACTTTCCCATTTGAAATAACAAATTTTTTGGAAGGGTCAGAGGATGCCAAATGACATTTCACATATTCAGGATGGTACCCCCTCAGCCCAGAGCTATTGTTCTAGAAAACTCACCTACAGAAATGTCCCCATCACCATCCACCTAAATGCTGCAGTCTTCTAAGTACCTTGGAGATTCTTTCCCTCAGCCAATCCCCTTATCATAGTATGCAGCCTGTCCTAGATTTTGCGATTTATTTTTCCTTTTAAATCTTCCTGAATGGACAGTTTTCATTTCTAGCCTTGTCTGTAACATGGTGAGCCTCACCATCATCCCATGTCTATACAGACTGAGGGTATAGTCTTCTCAGAATTGAGGATGTTCCTTAGTTTTTGTGGTAGAAATGGTGCAATTTACTCTTTTCTGGGATCAGAAATCAGTTTCCTGGGGACGCTCAGGCCCAAGCAAGGAGAAACAGGACAGCCACGCCATAACAAATGAAGAAAGCCTATCCCAGCTGGAGGCGCGGTCTGTGAGCTAGTTGTGAGGCAGAATTACTGGCCCGGGCATTGCATTTCAATGAATTTCAGAAAGGAGAAGTGTATGAGACAAAGAAATACTGAGCTGCAGCCAACTCAGAGCGGCTGAAGGTTTTGGCCATCAGTAACACCGCTCTGGGAGAAGATTGCTCCCCGGTCACCGGCTGAACGAGCAAACTACATCTTTCTGTTCCAAGTATGAATGCAGCCTACTGGCTGGCCAGGGGCAAAATACGGCTGGTGTAAGCCATTCTCATGCCCCTGGGACTTGCAGGCAGGAGAAAAAGACCACTCACTGGAGAACAACCCAGATGCCTGGTGAGAGTTTATCCTGCAAACGTGTTCCAGGCAACATCACAGATACAACCCGAGGCCCCTGCCTCGGATGGCAGCTTGACTACATGGACGGTGGTGGCTGATCTGGATCCAGGATATATTTCTCTCAAGGTGCACTCACAACTCCGTTATATATTTAGAGATTTTTTTTTTTTTTGGCAAGTTTTTAAAAAATCTTCAGAGATGTCAAAACAAGTGAAAAATTTATATCCAAGATAAAATGTTCAGTGTCTGGTTTAAAAGGAAGCTTTCATCAGGCTTAAGGGACCAGAATAGCATTTGGACGTTATTGCAAGGCTCTCTTTATTTAACACATTGCTTCAAAATTGCTTAAATATGTCTTTAATCTTGCCCCCACGACAGCAAGTGTTCTTTCATCCCATGCTTGCTATCATCTCTTCCCTATACTGAAAAGAGAAAAAAATAAAATCATTCTTTTTAGTGAGTGCTGACCCTGGAAAATAGTGGTAGATGTAGCAGCTCCAGCATATTTTAGGGGAAGCAAGCTCAGGAGAGTTAGGAAAGAACAGACAGAATAAGCAGGGAGAACAAACGTCCAGAGTGAGAACAGAGAAGTTGCAGCAAGATTTCATTATTTACCGATCATCTTTATAGCCGAACAGATTGGATTCAAATTCATCTTCCCATCATTTACTACCTCCGTTCCTTGGACAAATGCCTTTGCTCTAAGCTATATTTTCCTCATCAGTAAAGTGGAAATAATAACAGGCCTTCTGGCTCTGGCAAGAGGTAGTACACAATATTCATCCGTTCATAGTGATATGTCATGCGATGTGTAACTCTTTCCTTAGACTGGGTTTCTTTCCACAGAAAACTTCCCTGAATGCTGATTTTCAATGAGTTGATCTTTTAATTTTAAAGTATGTACAGGTTTGTTGTTTTTTTTTTTTCAAATCTGCTTGATCTTTTTTGATACTTCTTGTTCCCCATTTAAGTTTTTATTATTTCTTTATCAAGGCTATTACCTGCTTATTTCTGTCTTTGATTTGATAGTCCAATTTCTGAAGTCATGGTGAGTCTGATTCTTTTGAATTTTTCCACTAACTCATATGTGTTTGCTTGTTTCCTATGAGTTTTATGCTTTAAAAAAAAATCTTACCTATAATTATTAGTACTCTATCAGTAACACTTCTTTAAATAATAAAATGGATTTATGCTTTCTTTTCTCAAGCAGTGAGGGAAAACGTAGACTGGAGTTTATTTAAAGTCATAATTTACAGCTTGTAATTTTAAGAACCATGCAAATAGAATATATTCAAACCCCAGGACCCAGGAGGGCTGGAGAGTGACCACAAACAATTAGAGATATTTGTTGACTTAACCTCTACCTAGAGACAGGTCAAACAGCCATCCTTTTTTACTATCTCTGGAGCACTTACAGGGAGTGTGAATGTGTATACATATGCACACGCATTAGTCTACCTCTTCACATGAGATACTAACATGACCTGGGTTCCATTTTTATTTAGGGGGGTGTCTTTGATCCTCTGATCTCAAGGTTTTGTCATTCCCACTCCCCACCCTGCCTTAAACTCCAGACCATGAAAATTAGTAATCCAGTAGCTTCCATATCCTCCTGGTTTTACAGTCAATTCTGTACCCCTCTGGATTTTCCACTCTCTTTTGCAATCAAATGCTTGTCAAATAATTTGGGGTTTTGTGTTGTATGAAGGTTCAGTATGTGCTAGACTGGCAAGGTGGCAGAAACAAAAGTCTTCATCCATGTTTTGGACTGTTTTCTACACTAAAATATAAGTACCATGAGCACAAGGATCTAGTTGTCCTGTTTACCTTTGTCTTCTCACTGTCTGGAAAGTGCTTCCTAGTTCTGGTTAATTTCAAAACCAGATAAACCAGATCCAAGGCCTGCACATCTGGCATGAGGCCTGACACAGGTATATGTCTAATGTTCTTTAGGACATTTAGATGTGCAGACAGGACTGACTGATTTTAACCTAGTAGAAACTGGTAGAAACTATACACTCTGAGTATTTACAGAATGAACTTATCAGTTGTTAAGAACTCCCCCCAAAGAAGAGTTGAGTTAATTTTCTGGAAGGAGTCATATCCCTGAAAGAGGTGATTGACTCCCTCAGGAAGAGATAGAAAATGCTAGTCCTTGTAAGGTGTTTCCTACCCTCCCTCCCTCTAGACCTCTCTCAGCAGCCCCTCACAAATCAGCACTTAAGTCACCAAGTTTGAGTTATAAATATCCTACATGCAGACCCCACCCCCATCAGAGTTGGGCCTAATAGCTGGGTGCATGAATGCCCCCTGCTCTCCAAGGCTACAGAACCACAGCCAACAGTGTAAGGGTACCGTCTGGAAAAGATTCTTTCCTGCCAGTCAGATCCATTTTAGGAGGTTGGTCTCGCTGAGACATGAACTCGATGAACACATGTTCCTAAATTTACACCTAAATGGGGCAGAGAGATGAGTGTACATGCAGTTAGCTCAAGAGAGGAAAGAGGTAAAAAAAAAAAAAGTACTGGGATTGCGCGCTTCTTTTCTGGATCCCTTCATCTCACTACTTGTTTGTCAAAGTCTTGGACCCCAGAATCTCCACAGAGATCTGAAAACAGCCTGTTATTAACTTTAAGTAGTTTATTTCTTTCACAGACATTTCACCATTCTGTAAAGACATTAAGTAATTTTACCCTTTACTAGCCTGACCTAATAGGGACATTTGAGAAATGATTAGTCATTCTGGAACATCAAGTTAACTTTGAAAGAAAAAAGATGGATTGGGGGTTAGTTTAACAACCAAGAGAGAAGGAGGGAAATGAGAAAAAAAAAATATATATATATAAATATTTTTCACATAAAGGTCTAGAATCATTTTTTATCTGTGTTATTTAACAGTTTACTTTTCATAATGACAAACTATAAGTTATTTATAATAAGCTTACCTGGTCCTTAGCTTTTTAATTATATGTGGTAATAATAGTGAGTTGATATAAAATGAAGGAAAATATTGATTGGAAACCTTTGAAATATGGATGAAGTCATATAGTTAGATAGAATATTGAAGTTGCACTTTGTTTCATATAGCTAAGGAACATTTAGAAACTCTAATAGCAGAATTTATAGCTTTAGATTCTACTCTACACTGTAAGTCAAATTACTTCTTATGAATTTGACTATTCTTAAATAATAGATTATTCCATTCTAACATATGATTAAGATTTTGAAATATATTGAATTTAAAATGAACTACATTGTGAACTCTATTTTAAACACTGTGAGGAAATATTTACATGTCCTAGCAATGCAGATATGAAAACGCATTTCAGATAAATGTAATCAAAATATGAAAGTATCAAAGCTATAGATTTATTTTTATCTTTGGGGGAAAATATTAGTGTCTTAACTAAAATAGTAAGTGACACCTCTACTTAATTTGTTTTTAAAGTTTAGTTTAAGTCTTTGTATAGATGATATTCTATAGTCATATTGGAAAGTGGCTGAGTGTGAAGAGAGAAGCTAGTTTGCTTTCCCTGGCATCTGTAATCTCCTGCTTGAAGAAACTAGAATTAACCAATGATGGTAAATATTACATGGGGGGAGGTCAAAAGTAGGAGTTTTCTGAATTCCTGGTAAATCTGACAATGGTAACATTTTTCTTTATCTCCTGATCTCCAGTTCATTTGCTCTATTCCTAGTGTGGAGCTAGCCCCCTGAAAACATAACTGCCTTTTCTCTAAGTACTATCCTATGGAAAAAAGCCAAAATTATAGAAAATCTGTTTTAAAATGAATGAATTCTGAATATCATAATAATTAATTAAGATAATCAAATCACTCCAGGAAGAAGAAAAAAGACAAAATTCAGCAATATTCTCAAGCTGATGTTGCTTAAAAACACACAATTTGAACTGAAATTTGAGCATATTGAAACCTTCTAGACACTATAAATTTGCCATCCACCCTGCTGTGAGGACTGCTTTGGTGTCACAGTAGTAAAGAGTTTAACTGTGATTAAAGGATTGAAGTCTGTGCCTTGAACTGACAGATTAGTTTTTGCTAAGCTTTCTCTCTTAATTCTAGACTTGTCAGCCTCACCATAAATTAGTCTAAATGATGGCAAAGCTTGTCATTATCTTTCAAAAAAATCATAAAGTACCACCAAAACTGCTGACATCTCTATCACAGGATGCTATTCCCATTTAGTAGAAGTGGGAAAATCAAGGCAATGAAAAAGACAAAAAGTTGCAGCATTCGCAATGTTGGTGGATTTGAACACACAAACTAAGCTTATGGGAAGAATGTGCTTGACTTCCACGATCCAGACTGTGTATCCCAGTGTTTGTCTTCAAGTAGCCTGTGACAATGTAATTACATCTTGCCTGTCCAAGTTTTCTCATAACCGACAATGATAAATGGAAGCCACGGTTTATGATTGTGAATCACAGCCTGCAGCAATGTGGCAGGGACATTGATTGCAGAGAAATATAAATAGCAGATGATAACAGATTGATTGACTCAATCTGAACCCTATCAGAGAGCAGTTAGGACATCAGAGAATCAGAACTGTGTCTAAGATCAATTTCAGCTTGCCAGGACGAGACCTTGGATACAGGGTGGACAGAGTCCATGATCAAATAAAGACTTGCTTGTCTCATTAGCCTTAATCATACTTACAAAACGATCATTCCTTTGGGAATATGCCTCTTGGAGGGCAGAAGAGAAGGCATCAGTTAGTGAGCATTGCTTCTTCCATTTCTGTCTAACCTTGGCATGTTCCCTCCTTCCACATTTTCTATGTCTATATGACAACTCTATATCCTTGAGTTTGGACACCCTGTTCCTGTGATTAGAGGACCTAGACATGTTTGCATTTGTAACTGTTCGGATCATTAGACTGCTGAATAGTGAAGAATTGAACACAAAGGCTGTGTTAATTTACCTTCAGATCTTAGGGAAACATGCTACGGAAGAGAAGGCAAGAAGGATGGGAGAGAAGTGGGACTATTTATTGGAAACAATATTATCTGCAAAACTGTGGATCACAAGATGATCACGACTACCTATCAATGATTGTGTTTATATAAATGCCAAGCAGCTAGGCCTTTGTCTGGTCCTCACTTTCAATTAACTTGCTCAGCACCATGTTTTCATTATTATTCTTTAAATTTGAATTCTCTTTTCTGGAGCTTCAACTTTTCAGGTAGTTTCTGCTTTGGCCACACTTTGTTTTCTTTTGCAAGTTTGGCTTATCTGTCTGAAAACTGAGGGCATTTGAGTCATAATCCCTTGGACTAAACCATACAAAGATTGTGTTGTAAGAATTCAGTCTTTGGAGCCATGTCTACTGGGATCTGCTATGTGAACTTTACATCAGCCATTGTTCAAAACACATTTATTAGCTTTTCCTTCCTGTGATTATTAAAAAGCAAACTTAAGAACATTTTTTATTGGTCAATATTTATGACTCCTAAGTCTGCTTGTAATCCTACTCTTACATCAGACCTTTAATTCTTTCATGAATGACATCACGTTAAAGAACATTATATTGCATGATGGAAGTCCACAGCTCCAGGAAAAAAAAACAAAACAAAACAGAGGGTGGGGGAAGATCTTTGAAATGGGTTTGAGAAGGCAAATCATTTTATCACCACGAGAGCCCTCTTATTCTTCTTAAAAGTCAGTATCATCTTGACTCCCAGAAATGCTCTGTAAGGAAGAAATGATAAAAACCAGCCTGACTCCTACAATATCCATTGAAAGAAAGGGCTTGTTATTTCAATTCTAAGGATCCCTTCTAATTGCTGAGTTATACCAAATTAGCATCTTTGGCTTCTGTTGTCCTATTTTATGGAATCATAGTGTGTGACAGGCAGGGTCGTTGGAACACTCAGCAAGAATTTGCTTGTTTAAATATGACAGAGACAGGGACAGGGAAGGGAAAGCCCTGAACAAAGCTGCCTAAAGGGTCATCTGACATGCACATTCCTCACTTAACCAAGGCTCTCATATAGCCACCCCAAATTTCTCTGACCCCCACAAAACCTCATAACCTCTTTCCACTTTCCTTCAAGCCCTCGCCCTGATAGATTTCCCACGTCTATAATATTTCCATCTCAATAACATAATTGCTTTTTTAAAGGGATGGTTGTATCTTTCTCAGAGAACAAACTTGGAAACTGGAAATTTTAGATGCATTTACAGGTGGAGAATGACAGAGAAGAGATCATCCATTTCTCTTGGAATACCATCTTTCAATGACTAAGAGACTTGGATGAGATACATATGGGCATTGGGTGCATGCTACCGTGGAAATTCATGACTGCCCTATGTTGAGTTCTGTTTTGAGTTCTGTTTTGTGTGTGTGTGTGTGTGTGTGTGTGTTTCACTTTCGAATCTTGAAAGTTATTCATTGATCATTCCTCATTTTAGCCACCACCATGACACAGCAGGATCTAAGGAAGAAAGTAAATTCATCTGTGCGTTGTCCCAGCACATGGTGAAGTCAAAATCTGCAGACGCTTGATGTTGTGAGGGGGAGGAGCTTCCACATTGCAAGCTGGGGGTGTTGTGCTGACTCTACTTCAGGTAGAACAAGAAATGTGGGGCAGATCCCTCGCTCTGAGAGTCCTATATCATCTGTGAGATCCTACAGAATTGTGAAACTTAAACACATCCTATAGTTAAAACACTTGGTAAACTGTAAAACACAAGGCAAATGATGCTATTTTCATTCTAAGCAAAAATAGAACAAGGGAAGATAAAAATTCCATGAGATTCATGTAGATTCTTTGTTGTTTCTCTACCTTTCTTAATCTGTCTTTATCTTGACTGATAACTGGAGGGTGTGCTCTGGGGACTTCTGGAGTCAGGGGTTGAATTTTATAAGAATAACTCATCCTCTCACTCACTCCTGTTTCTTGTACTTATTTATGTTTTGACTTTCTATTATCACACAGGAGATTGAGTCCAGGTGGACCTGAGAAACTCTTTGTGTGTTTTGTTAACTAGCTGTCAGGGTTCCATCATGTTGTCTTTTCTTTGAAAAAATTGCTCAATCAGGGAATTGGAATTACTTTTTCACTTTGTTTTGTAAATATAAATTCATCTAATTTGTCTGTTATTCAAAATAAATAATGTACTTATTTAATTTCATGAAAATAGGATGTACTGAAAAGAGAGCTATTTTTGGATTCATTTCTGCAGAGCACAATGGGAAAAAAAGGTTCCATTTCAAGTACTTACACAGTAGAACAGCACCCTGATATAATCCTTGAAGATAGGACAGGGTTGCGTTTGTGTCAGAAAGCTGGAGAGTGGGAGGGGCCACACCCCCTCCAGGTTGCCACTGCCTGGACAGGAGGCCGCGGGAAGGGTGCGTTCTCTCACACAGAGGACACAGTGAGGTGTAGGTCAGCTGCTCCCCTCTGGGGTAGCTCGGACACCCCAGCTGCCTCCATGAGGCCCGGGGCTGCGCCCCTTCTGCCTCGGGTTTGGGTGTGAAGGGCCACACCCCCTCCAGTGTGTGACACTGCTGCTGTTTGGAGGGGAGGTCTCAGGAAGGGTGCGT
The DNA here is from genome assembly GCA_004024945.1 of Uropsilus gracilis. Classification (NCBI taxonomy): domain Eukaryota; kingdom Metazoa; phylum Chordata; class Mammalia; order Eulipotyphla; family Talpidae; genus Uropsilus; species Uropsilus gracilis. Next base: position 94,057 of record PVHY01002180.1, on the reverse strand, counting down.
TCTCTCTCATAGTGGATTCAGCAGGCGGGGGGGTGTGTCCCCCTCTGGTTCATTCCCACCTCTTCCATTCCTCAGCTTGAACAATGAAAACCACAACCCAGATACAGATATACTGGAAGAGACAGAGAAATACAGGTCTTGAACACACTCATCCCCTGCCCAAAAGGAGCATGATCAGAACTCTAGGATACAAGACGGTTGTGGAAGAAAGTGAAGAACATTGACAATATTTGGTGCTGGGACTAAACTCCTCACTCAGAGACACTTTTTAGCGTGAGCAAGCAGCTCCCCCATCATAAATGGGGAGCAAAGCCACAAAGAAGTGTGAAGGGGAAAGGTGAAAACAAAATAAAGCTCCATAGAGTAAATTGGAATTAATGGGGGGGGGACAAATTTACTATTAATAATTATGATTATTCACATTGCTTCTTTAGTAAAATGAAGTTTGTTTATTAAGTAAAAACTGTGATTCAGTGAAGAAGTGATCAAATAGGCACGTGTTAAAAGTGGGCTACTGTGCAGATACATCCTGTTTCTGTGTATTCTCGATGATGACCTGAGTTGGACTGTATGACTCTCCAGCTATCTATCTTTTGGCCACAGAGAACTGTAATCCAAAAGAGAGGAATGAGCCAGACCAACCACAGACTGAGGTCTGTCTCCACAAGGAACTCCCCCATGGCCATGGACTGGGGAGTGGTTTCCAAAAGCCAGGTGCCAGTGCTAAGAAATGGGGAGAACCAGTCCTCACACAAGACCAACGGATGGTTTGCCGACATACTCAGAAATGTCACCTGCCCTAAGGTTAGTCATAGAGATCTGATCAACTTGGTCTGCAGTCCTCCCAGAATGCGGGACTCCACCCAGGAGGATAGTGCTTTGGAAAGAACACAAAGAGACCAATGGACCATTCTTCAACCAACAACTAACAATGAGAAAGGAAGTGGAATGACCAGAGGGGTGGACAGGGGAAGGGGAGAAGGGAGTTCATGCCTACAAACATGAACTAGGTAAGCAAACAATTTAAAATAAATAAATAAAAATTGGGGAAAAAATGATAGATAGCTGGAGAGTCATACAGTCCAACTCAGGTCATCATTGAGAATACACAGAAGCAGGATGTATCTACACAGTAGCCTACTTTTAACACTGTGCCTCATTTGATCACTTCTTCACTGAATCATAGTTTTTACTTAATAAACAAAGTGCATTTTACTAAAGCAATGTGAATAATCATAATTTTAATAGTAAATTTGCCTTACCCCCCATCAATTCCAGTTCACGCTATGGAGCTTTATTTTGTTTTCACCTTTTCCCTTTTGAGAATGTGGAAAATCTCTTGCCCATTATATTAAGTTTACCTGTCCTTCAAACTTCATCTCAACACTAATTTCCACCAAGAAGTATCATCATGCATTGATGCTTGTCTTCTTCCTTGCCTGAACTCAATTCAACTTAGCACTAATTCACTTGATATCTCTGTGTGTGTATTCCTTAAGGATATATGTTTGTGTGTTTGTATATAAATATATATATATATATTCTTAACTCCTAAGGATATGTATATGTATATATATAGTTTCTATATATGTGTGTATATAGAGAGAGATATATACATGTACATATATACATATACAGCATTAGGAAAGGTGTGTGTCTGTATACAAATACACACTTAGGAATTTCCTACAATGCATCTGTTATTAAATAACACAATATAAAACACACCTGTCTTACATATTTTTACTCTTCTTTTAATTACACTATTTTGTATTGTTGTTCTTTTTGGAAACAGAGGACTGTCCATTTTGTCTTTTGAAAATCTCTACTCAGCTCAATGAAGGGATGAACATAGAGTAGGTAAATATTTGTGCTTGACTGGAAAATGGAATTGTAAGGATGTTTACAATAAACTGCTTACACTTATTTTATTGTAAATAACAGGTAATACCATTAAATAATTTGAGTCATTTCATTCTAGCACTATTTTTTCTATTCTTACAAATTACCTTCTAAGTCTTTTCCACATTCAAATATGTTTTATGTAATTCTTATCAGAGTGCACTCATTTTGTATTCTGAATTTTTCTTTGTATTTGCCATCATCTTTTAACCTTACTAATCTTTATGATTACTGGTTATTATATAATGATAAGCCTAAGAATGATGTGACTTGGTTAAAGGACACATTGAATTACTAAGTTCACACATTGCTTCACCAAAGGACGCTCACCATCATCAGTAGTGTGTTTGGCAAGAACTTCTCTCTTTATAAGTGAGAACTGCTCGGAGAGTTACATTACATGCCTGAGGTCAATTCTACAGTCCAGTGAAGAACCCAAAGTTCCAGTCTAGAGATGTCTACACACCAGTTGTCTCTGTATTGGTGTATCTACACACCAATAGTCTCTTCTTATTAATAAGTATTTTGAAAACACTAGTACTGATGGAAAACAAAATTTTAGACAATGAAAATTTATACATTCATTTTGATAAATGTAAGAACAGCCCTGGAACCATTTTGAATCGATTGGCATCAATAAATTTATAATTACCTGAAAAAATTGAAATTAAAATTAATGACACCTTTTTTTTGCGTCAGTTTTTAGCATGACTGGTTAGAAAACTAGATAGGTGGCTTGGGCCTGTGGCTCACATCTTATTTCTATTACAAAGTGCTGATCTAAAAATACAGTTGAGCTGTAATTTGTTGTCTAGTATTGTGGAGCATTGTTCACCTGAAGACTTCATTCAGAATGGTCAAAGTCAACCCACAGGTTTTGTCTTCATACACACTCCAAATTCATTTCTCCAGCCTGTAAGAGTAGGTGTCCAAGAAATAAAAAGGGGGGAGTTGATGCTTTCTACACAGAAAAGAGCCAAAAAGGTCACTGCTGTGATGAATGGTTTCTTGATGGTGCACGTGGATCCTCATTGGCTCTGGAGGCCCATCAGAAACAACTAGATTCTAGCTCCATTTTTGAGAAATGAAATGATAATAAAACAAATGATACCCATGAATCTATTTATTCATTTGCATGTAGGTAAACCAATATAATTTTTATATATGCATATTTTACAGTCACTTACCATATGTGATGTAATGATGTCTATAAATATAAAAATTCAAATTCAGTCATAATACGGAATAGACAGAATCTTCAATGAAACATCATCATATTTTTGCATATTTTTTCTATATGCCACTTGGCACAAGATATGATTTGTAAGAGCTACTTAACATAATCCCTTAGGATCTGAATTCATAAGAATTTAAAATCTGTTTTAAAGGTCTGAAACCACATCAAGTTTGTTTTGCTCGGGGGAGGGCAGACTTGAAGTCTACCACTGTTACGCTCAAGCATTATTTTATTTTACATTCTTTCAAAGCTATATTAAACAGTATGAAATTAACCTCTCGTTTTTCCAGCAGCAGTAAACAATTCAACAGAAACTCAATTTTCTTTCAGTATATAAATGTACTATATTCCCCACTGTGGCAAAGTACCTTCTCTACTTTACCTCTCCAGTAAGCTGATGACAGATAAAGATTCAGCTACCCATGTCTGTTCATGCGACAATTGCAGTTGACACAGTTCTCTAACAACTCACCTGGGTAGCTCAGTTAGTGTGAGGGAAAATAAAAACGTAATGGAGAGTTAAGTAATATTTTTGAATGGTATTGTAACCATGTCCACTCAGATGGTAATTTAATCTCCACAATTTTAGACCTCCCACACAACAAATTGTCCCTTTTCAGTGCCACAGTAGGGAGAAAAGTGCAGGATACCAGCTGGCAGTGGCTGCTATGGAATCTTACCTCCAAATATAGATGGGAAGATGTGGGTCATCACTCACATCTCCGAAGGACATTTTTAGGATAGCTACTGAGCAGATGTAAGGACACTTTTAATCAAATATGGACCCAAAAATCTGACTCAAAGTAAAGTTTGTTGTGACACATTCTCTCCAGAGATCTGGGAATCCATAGCTAAAATTAACTTCAGAATGAAAGGGTTTAGAGACAAAGATGGTATCCCAAGAGGTCACAAAATGCAAAAACTCCTATTTCTGCAAAGCTGTGTATGAGTGTACCCATGTGCACAGGTTTGTGTGTGTCTGTGTGTGTTTGTTTATATTTAAAGGGTCTCAAAATGAAAGGATAAAGCCAGACTTCAAAGCTTTTCCAAGTTATTAGCATATAAGCTACTGGGATAATGTGAAATCTTCCACATTTTACATCTAGATTGAAATGATGCAGAATTAATTCATCTTGTCTATTGAGGATTTCAAGTCTTCTGGTTTTCTTTTCTTTTTTTTTTTCCTTGGGAAATTTAGGAGAAATCATATGGAATAATTTTGAAATATCATTTCAAGATGCTTCAATTCATTTCATACACAAAAGCTGTGGCTCTTTACATTTTTAGTCATTTAGAATCCTATTTTAGTCATCCTCATTTTCTCTGTTAGATTTACTGTACAACATCTTCATTAAATATTTATAAATTTCTTAAAATGTATATTGCTTACTTGATCTATTGAATGCGCATATATTCATTAGTCTTCTTTTACAATGGGCTGCTACACAGGAACACTGTCTTTTATCTGTTTTATGCATGTCTAGCACACTGTGTGTTTAATAAATTTTTAATGATATTAGGACATATGATAAATCACTACTGTTCTACCGATATAATTGGAAAGGGGCTATCACTGGACATTTGAAACCTGTGCCTGCCAAAAACAGGAAGTATAGACCTTATTATTTACCCCAAATTGAGATTTTTTTTTAATGCAAAACACTTAAGACATAGAATTAGGGGGTAGAAACATGCTGATTTGAAATTCCTTGCGTCTTCTCACTACCTGAAGCCAACATGTTTGAGTCTGACCAGATAACCAGGAAATAGCTGCTGAGTGAATGGTTATTGTTCTGAACTCATGAACTTGATTTGCAATTGTGATCAGATTTATCCTCAGGAAAATGTTTTCCTGTTTGCTTCTTCAATTCTGGAATGTCTCTTCGCATGTCATTCTCCTTTGTCTCACAATCAGATCTGAAACATCGATGGCATCCTTACAAAATGTCAGTTCTTCTCATTGATAAAACATACAACTTTTCCACCAGATTAAAACAATCAATCGCCCATATATTAACTACCTAGATTTCCACTAGTCCTTAACCTACTATACTGAGATCTTTAAATAAAAATGGTTGTAATCTCTACTCGATAGATAGTAGGGAACCCTTTATCTACCCCTGTAATCCTATTATATCTAATACTTTTCGAAGACTTTTTAAACTCCTCATTACTTCTTGTCTCATCTACACCACTGTCTTCATTCTGACCCATCTCTCCTGCTACATTGTCCCCTTCCCTCCCACCATGAGAACATAAATTTTGTCAACATTTTTTCTGCATTTTTTGAAATGATGGCATAGTATGACATATACCATAGCATACATGTGATGATTATTCTATCAATCCTATTTGAAAGATAATTCTGTTCTAGGAGAGCTCTCACTTGGTTGTGGCATATTGTTCTTGTTACGCATTTTTGAATATGACTTGTCCAACATTCTTTGAGAGTTTTAACTTCATGTTCATAAGGGATATTGGCTTGTAATGTCCTTGTCTTATGATACCTTAGTCTGTGTTAATATCAGGGTATTATTGGTCTCCATTAATGAATTAGGAAGTGTTCTTTTCCCTTTGGTTTTTGGAAAAAGTTTGTGTAGCATTGGTGTTTTTTGAGTGTTTCCTGGAATTCACCAGTGAATCCATCTTGACCTAGAATTTTCTATCTGGAAGACTTCTTTAATGAAAGTAAGTTCAAAAAAAGGAAATGTTTATTCAAGTTATCTATTTCTTCAGTAAGCTTTAATTATTTGTGTCTTTTAAAGAATTTCTCTATTTTTTCTGCTTTTTCAAATTTATAGGAATAACATTCTATACCGTGTTTCTTCATTACTGTTTTTTCAAATATCTGTAGAATCCATAGCAATGTCATCTTTTTCATATTTTGCAATGTTCTCATTTTTCTTTTGATCAGTGTAGCTTAATATTTACCAATTTCATTGATTTTTCCAGAAGGATTAGCTTTGATTTCCTTAATTTTTCTCTGTTGTTTCTGCTTGGTGTCTGCTTTCACATTTATTGTGCAACCTCTACATTAATGTTTCTGTCTTCAATTTCTTAACATGGAAGCTGAGGTCATTTATTTAAGACCTTTATTCTTTTCTTGGTTAGAATTTGGTGCGATAAACTTTCTAAGTTCTGTATTATCGTCTTCCCACAAATTCTGACCTGTTGTATCAGTTCAAAATTTCTAATTTCCATATCAATTTTGATCTGATCCCTGGTTTATTTAACATGTAAAGTTTCTTGTCAAATACTGGGGAATGTTTCACATACCTTCAAGTGCTTTTTTTTCTAACTTAGTGTATCTGAGAACATACATCGTATGACCTTAATAATATTAAGTGTATTTCAATCTATTTGGTGGTCTAGAATGTGGTCGATCTTGATAAATGTTATATGTAAAGTGGGAAAGGAGGGCGTTGAAAAGATAAGGAAATTGTCCAAGATCAGATCATTAGTGTCAAGGACATAGACCATGATTACAGCCCAAACACTCTGCCTCAGTGCCCAAGATCCTACCTACCCTGTTATATTGTTGCTCTTCTGCCTAGGCTCTCTCCATTTTGAAATTTATATCCACCCTGACATACAGGGGCTTCTCCCCTTAAGTTTCTTGCATGTTTTACTTCTTCACTTTGCATCTTATGGGAATTTCTTAACTGCTTACGAATGTACCGTTCAGAGTGAACGTGGTAGGATAATTCTTGCCTTTCTTGGTCCACCATCCAGTCTTTTGCATCTCCCCAACTGCTAACTCAAGCATATGCGAGAGCCTCCTCTTCATATTCTTTCCCCATCTTTGTATTCACATCTCTGTTTTCTTAGTAGTGATGAGCAATGCATCTTCTTAAATGATCACTTCAGCCCACTTATTCATTGGTTTTGCAACAGAGAGTCATTTAAAATAAGAGTACAGCAGGAGGAACGAGGAGATGCAGCTTCTCCAGGGAGAGATGAAAGTGCCCGGAGCTGGATATGTGTGGTTCCAGGGATCCTTCTTGCTTGCAAAGGCAACACCACCCACCTGTCTTCTGAAAGAGTTGTAGACACTTGCTTCCTTAAAACAAGATGGTTAAATTGGATATTTTATAGGCGGATTGAAAAGCCCTGAAATACCACTTTGCAAGTGAGTGACTAATCTTCAGGTCTCACATGCAATCTTTGGGGCTCCCAACTCCAAAACAGTGACATGCAATGGCTTAGAGGTGATCAGGGAAAGAATAAGCATCTCCATCACCACCTACTGGGCCCTGCATCCACTACCACACCTCCTTAGTCCAGGTTCCCCCCTCCTGGCTCTAGAGAGACACCTCTTTTCCCCCTCCAAGGTTCAACCAACATCCTACTTCTGAAACATTGTTCAGGAACGTCTCTATTCCTTCTTAGGGAAAATCCTACCCCTACCATGAGAATATGACCAGACCTTCTGGTGCTCTTGAAAACAATCATGCTGTTCATCAGTCAATTTCTTCAAGTCTGATCTTCCACAGCATCATCTTGAAGGCACCAAAGCTCAGCCCAGATTGCAGGTGTCAAGCTCAGTCTGGTTCGTCTTCATGGTATTTTCTCCAAAAAGAGCACAAGAGGTGAGACCAACATAATTCTCCTTGTGTTATACAATCCTGTGACTTCCTGTGAGCAAATGCTTGGGCACAAAACACAGTATCTCCTAGGGACAAGTGTTTGCAGGTGTAAGGCAGCATCTATTGTGATTGATTGTGGTTCAGGAGTTTCCTCAGTGACTTGGGTCTGTCAATAATGCATCAAATTTACATCAGGGACTGGAAAATTTAGCACCTCATGCTGAGGTATCTGCTTTGGATTCCTTCACAGGATCAGGGCTTCTCAAGAAGGGTGGGTAGGTACTTGCATCATATTCTCTGGATGGAAAACTCACCAACATGTGCTCTGCAAAACAAAGGAAGTTTTTTAGCCACACAGATGCAACCCATTGCAGATGTTCCTGATAGAGCCTCTGAGTGATGGCTTTGCCGCTTCAGCTTCAATAAATATTAACACAAATTCTCTCCTAAATATCCCTCATTAAATAGAACTACTTACTTGTTTAAATAAATGAAACGTGGAATTATTTAGAATACTTGTAGCTTGAAAATGAAGCCCAAAGAAATTAAATCCTAAAGCCTAAAGATGCCTAAAGCTGTAGAGATTCTTCAGTGGTGGACTGAAGGTAAACATGGGGCTTCCCCCCTTTGAAATGTGCAGAGTTGTGGGGAGCACACCCCCCTTGCAGTCTCAGCGAACTGTCTGTAAACCTTGAAGACCCTTGAGGAGATTTCTGATGAGATGAAAAGCTGAGGGTATAGCAAGGAAGGAAGATCTAGTCAGAGATGCAGCCAGCAGATTGCTTTCAGAGGCCTTGCTGAAGAATCCGTATGTTGGAAATGATCAGAATGTGAAAATCGGAGTCCAATACTCCAAATCTAATCATCAAATACAGAAACCAGGGTGGCTCTACCTTAATCCTGGTGAAGAGCAGAGATGAGGATCTGAGGTCCACTCTGACCAGACAACAACGTGGGAATGAAAAACCCCAAACTCAGCAACTAAGGACATGTGTAAACCGAATGGAAGCAATTTAGATGAGCAGAACTGGGTGCCAAGCTGATGTTAGGAGCAGGAGTAGAGTGTCTGGAAAAGGAGAACATCCCAGGTGTGGGTTCATGGATCAGGACACGCTGGAACCAAGAGGCTGCTCTGCACAGCCGAGCATCCTGACAGCCCTAAGTCCCTAGAGCCACCCCCCGAAGCAGCTGTTCCTCCTACCACTGTCTGGAGGGCTGGTGACCAGTCTGCCTGCTCCCTGGCAGGGTGGTGACACCAATCAGCATTGACCGCGCGGTCACGTAGACACCTCTGTTGAGCAGAGGGCACACGCGGGGCAGACTCACTGTCATCTTCCTATCTTACTCTTTGTGACCAAGTTCCCGTGTTTAACAGTGCATTAAATATAACCCTGCAATAGAAAATCCTCATTTTCATGCTTGAAATATATTATCTAATAGCGTATCTATTTGACTTTTACTACATGCCTTTCATTCCTCTAAGTAAGGTAATCGACCTTTACTTTGCTACCCCGTGGATTAAATGGCTACACCACACTCTGCATTTGATATTTCCAGTCCTGCAGAAGAGGCAATTTTGATTTGCTTTTGTTGTAGCACTGGTTTCCTCAAATGAAGGGGTGCCTCAAAGACCAAGATTGTCATGGCCATTATTGTCATTATCATGTGGCTTGTACTAGAAAAAGTATAGGTCACTTCACTTCATGGCTATTTCTTTGGAATTTAAGAACATGAGTCTATGGAACTTCTAGAACCTTCCACAGTACTCCCTGCTTCCAAGTGTGTTGTTTTATCGTGAATAGCATCTTTCGGATTTGGCTCAAGCATTTGAAAGTTTGCTGTCATTTCTGAACTACACAATTTGTACGAGAGAATAACTATTAATGGTATTGATCAGATAACCTGTCAGCCATGTATACCCAGAAACTTTTAATGTGACAATTTAACACTATATAACCAGTCTTTTATAGATCTGTGCAAGTCAAGAATTTGACAGCCTTGACTTTCTCTGGTGCACCATTAGCGTTCCTTCCCACAACCAAAATGACAAGAAAAATGGAAATGAAGATGGGGATGGTAATATACTAGACACATTTACTATGTGCCAAGCACTATTTTTAAGTGTTATGAGGATAGTAATTTGTTGTTCTTCATAGCAACATTATGATTTAGACACTTTTATTACCCAATTTTACAGATGAGGAAATTGAGGCACATAAAAGTTAAGTAGCCTACTCAAAACCATACACACACCACAAGGAAAGAGTAGACCCAGAATCCAAATTGAGGCATTTTGGATTTGAGACAAAGGACAAAATTTAAGTTTGGTTTCTAACGCATTTGAGCTAGTCTAATGCATATTTCATTGACAACCATCCTATTTCTGGAAGAAGCTCAGGTGTGCCTAATTAGGACGTACAGGTTGCTCCCCAAACACACCACAGGGGACTCAGAAACTCTAGGGTGAGGCAATCAGTGATGCCCTTGGCTGGAGCATTGGTGGTTCAGTGATCAAATTCCCATTGAAACCCTGTTACATAGAGAGTAATAACACTGACTCCCAGGTGCTGACTAAAGAATCAGCAGACATAGCGAGTAGGTGATGGGAGCCTCTTCTTCCTTGAAAAGTGTTTGATTGCCATGGTCTTGATATGTATTTTAACAGGGTTTATTAACAAGGGAAATTAACCAGGAAAACAAAAGGTCCTTAAAGCCACAAGTGGCCATTTATCTTACGCCTGTCACCATTCTCAGTCCCAAAGATCCCAAAGACACATGTCCATGATGGTGCACCCCTTTGCCCCTCCAAAACTGCTGCAAATATCCAGTCTTTCTCCCTCATCTTCTCTTTGCTTCTCTCTCCAGTGTTTCATGCTGCTTCACTTCTCCAAGGTTCTTCAGATTTCTTCCACAATTGCTGATGCACAAATTAGCTTTTTAAATTCCTCACCATCTCCAGATACCAGCTCACTTTGCCACCTTGCTGAGATGCCACACTCTCCACACCAGCCACTCTTGCTGGTCACCATGGCTCCTTGCCACCTCCAGCTCACTCTTCCTGGGGCTTCCCCTGGCCAGGCCATGTGGGCCTGTTCTCTGAGTCCACCATTCTCATCCCTCTTTCTTCTTTTCCTTTCTCTTTTTCCTATCCTTGCTTCTTCCTTTTATCTGCCTTTGGAGCTCTTGCTTCTTCTCACGCATCTTTTTCTCAGACTCCACCCACCATAGTATTCTGGTGCCAATACAATTTTTGACTGTATCACTCACAACCCTGTATCAGTCTTTGACCTAATACCACCTATGCTTATATCACCCATACCTATATTGCCCATCTAACAGGGACAGTGTCTTCACACTCACCTAAGCAACTCACAGACATGAGGAGGGTGTCCGAGAGAACTGAGTTCAACTCTAATGCTCTCTATCCAGTAATAACATCAGGTTTCATATCTAAATAACTCCTTCTAAGACTTTTATTCATTTCAGATGCCAGTCACAAACCTTAGGCAGTTACCTGTGCTTCTCCCCAACAAGTTACATATCAGAGGTTTTCTACACCCTCTCCTCAGACTTCAGGTGCCATCACAAACACAGATGATTATCTGTGCTTCTGACCAACTGCTTATAAATCAGAGGTTCCCAGGACAATCTCATCCACTTCAATTAATTTGCCAGAGAGAGTACAGATGGATATAGGTGTATAGAGGGCAAGGTATCAGAAAAAGACCCAAGGCCCTCTCCAGGCATGCCATTCTCCCCACATATGTGCTAAGAAGCCCCTCCTTTCTGCCTTTTGGAATCTTCGTTGCATAGACCAATTAATGAGCTCATTTGCAGTTGAGCTCAACTTCCAGCCCCTCTCCCCTCCCTGGAGGTGAAGGGCAGGACTGGAAGTTCAGATCCTTTAATCAGTGGCTAGTTCCTCTGGCAACCAGCTCCATGGGCTGATGTTTTCCAAAAATTACCTTCATTAGCATAGTAAAAGACACCTTATCATTCACAACACTTAGGAAATTGCAAGGGTTTGGGGAGCAGTGAGCCAGGAACTGTGGATGGAGACCAAATACATATGAGAAAGGTTTTTTTGTCATCTGACTGACCAAAATAGATATTTCTTGTAAATCACAAGGCTGCACTTCCCTTCTGTCTTCTACTAGCTCTTCTCAGGCTCTTTTCCTTCTGCCTTCCTTGTTCTGGGTTCCCCTGAGACAGGGATTTGAATACAAATAGTGTATTTGAGAAGTAATTCCAGAAACCACTGTGAGGAATTGGGAAATAAACAGAGTATTGTAGATTCTGTTTTCAGAAACATCTCCCTGAGAGGAAGGAAACTGGTGTATTTATCCACAGACATCCCTCCCTCATTGACTGATTATTGCTCTGGGATGTCAGTTGACTGCTGGCCTATTCAAGTTACTGGTCAAGCACCAAATATGATGATGCAAGAACCAAGAAGCTGGCACTGGGGAGCTGTCTCTTGGTGAAATCAGGTCAAAAGTGGGGCAGAAGCCTCTAACCAACAATCCACAGATCCGCATCATCCGCATGTAGCAGTTGCTAGACAAAAGCAGTTTAAACAACAGAGTTTTATTAATCACCATTTAGTCCAAAAGTCCCAAACATATGTCCAAGATGGTGCCCCTTGTAGGCACTGCAAAGTCCAGCCTTTCTCCAGCATCTTCTCTTTATTTTGTCCAGTGTTCCGAGCTGCTCCACTTCTCCAAAGCTCTTCAAAATGTTTCCACAATTGCTGATGCACAAGTCAGCTTTCCAGATCCATGGCCATCTTCAGGTACCAGCTCCACTCTGCCACCTTGCTGTGGTGCCACACTTCTCCACATCGGCCACTCTTCTGCCTGCCACCATGGCTCCTTGCTACCACCAGCTCACTCTTCCAGGAGATTTCCCACATGGGCCTGTTCTCTCAGTCCGTCATTCTTGTCTCTTCCACTTTCCTCATCTTTTCTATACGCCCTCTCTTTCTGTTTCCTATTTTCTCTTGCAGTTCTTTCAGAGTCCACTCACCAGGATATTTTGGCACCAATACAATGTTTAAATGTTCACTACCCTGTATCATTGGAACAATGATGCTTCAACTGTTGGCGGGATTTGGCCCATCCTGATCACTGAAGAACCCAGCAGCCATCGGAGAACTTGAAGGAAAAGGAGTTTTATTTCATACCCGTGGGCTCAGAGGAGCACTCTCCGGAGTCTGACCCCCGAATATAGACAAAACAGAGTTTTTAATGCCTTTTCATTTCTGTATATGTGGTAACTGAGAGGGGTTTATGATGGAACACCTTCAGCGGACATGCAATACAGGAAGGGGAAAGGAGGGTGTCTGTCAGGCACCCTCAGGCTGCTGGATGTGTTAGAGACCCTCGGAACAGCAGGATGTCTGGATAGGGACCCTCTGCAGAAGGGCTCCTACATCCACAGCGGCCATTTTATGCTTATCTTGTTATATCACTACACTTTTTAAGTTTTTTCTTAGACAGAACTTGTCTCCTTGTCTTTTCCTTCCTACTAGATTGTTTGACTAACCCCTTAACACTCTAGCCAAGATCTTGAGAAAAGTGAAAGCAGAGTAGAGCTTGGCTTTTAAACGTTTTTAGAGAGTAAAATATGACTTCATTTATTCAAAACATTAGTAATGGGATTTGGGGAGAGGGAAAGAGAGTCGGGATGAAATTGAGTCAAAATGGGCAGAAGCAACCAACCAACAAGCCACATTTAAAGCATGGCTTCTGCTGACAAGTTCCCTCAGTTCATACCACCTGCGCACAGCAGTTGCCAGTCTAATGCAATTTGAACAACAGGGTTTATTTACAGGGGAATTCAACAGGGAAAACAAAAAGTCCTTAAAGCCACAAGTGGCCGTTTATCTTACGCCTGTCACCATTCTCAGTCCCAAAGATCCCAAAGATACATGTCCATGATGGTGCTCCTTTGCCCCTCCAAACCTGAGGCAGGCACTCTGCAAATTTCAGTTGTTCTTTGGCATCTTCTCTTTGCTTCTTCTTCTCCAGTGCTCCCAGCTGCTCCGCTTTTCCAAGGTTTTTCAAATTTCAACAAATGCTGATCCCAAATCAGCTTTCCAAACCCCCGGCCATCTCCAGGTACCAGCTCACTATGCCACCTTGCTGCGATGCCACACTCTCCACAACGGTCACTCTTCTACCGGTCACCATGATTCATTCTTCCAGGGGGCGTCTGCCCAGCCTGGTCACTCGGACTACTGACCTGCCATCCTCATGTCTCTCCTTTCCCCAAAAGTTTCTCTTCAGTCTCTGCTCCTTTCCTTTTTATCTTTCTCTCTCTCTCCTTTTCTATCAAAAGCCAAAGGCTCCAATTTCCCTCTACACACCCTCTATGTGATACATTCTCTCTGTGGGGTCCACACCTGGAATTTGCAACAAAGTAAAAGTACCCTTCTTGTTTAGGCCTCTTTTACCTCTGTGTTTTTCAGATACAACTAATGGCATCAGTGCCTAAACTTTAATGCCACCCATATTGGGGTCCTGGTTTCAGTACTGCCAATATTGGGGTTCCGACTTCAGGGAGACAGTTAAAGAAAAGCTGTTATGTCCCCATATTAAAACAAAAGTGGTCTGATATTCTACTCCACCTAAACATTCTAGATCTGTAGTCTGTATTTTTCCTTTATATAAAATGGAGACACTAATAGATTTCTCTCTTTCTCTCATTTTTTCTCCCCCATCCCCCACACACAAGTTGCTGTACAGATTAATAAAACACCCAAGCACTGTTGTGAATGCACATTTAAGCACAAAATTTAAGTTCAATAAAGCAGGCCAATTTATTGTTACTATTTTTGTTATTCTGCATTTCTGCACTGAGGGGATGGAATTGAATATTCTCCTATCAAATATTGATGAAGAGTTTACTCTGCATGAAGCCCCATGTACGGTCCTCTGCAGGAACTGGGGTTTAGGTCTGCCCATCACCTCACCTCAAGTTCATGGTGCTGGTGCCTTCCCTCCACACTACAGTGCTTCTCAGTGTACCAGCTTCTCTCTCATCCTCTTGTTCAATATAAAACAAAAGCAAGTCATACCTTAAACTGAGATGAGAGAATAGCTAAATTTTTCCTGCAGATATTGTTCAGTGGAAAACTTTGCTTCTTTTACTTATTCTTTAATAGTCAAGGCTCAGAAAAAATGAAATCTTAACCACAGGGTGTTAGATATTTTAAGTATTTAACAAATAATTTATAGTGATGGGTTGCAATGTTCCAATGGGAAATAAAATTTAAGGAATTTACCTACTTGTCATCTGTTCATGGGGGCACTTTATGTACTATTTGATTCAAAAGTCACAGAAAACCAAAGGAGGTTACTTATTGTCTATTTTACTGATGAGGAACTAGACTTAGAGAAACAAAGCAACTGGCTTGAAACTACATAGTTTGATAGTAATCAAGGGAGTATTCTAATTCAGGTTTTTCTAACTTCAAAATATAAATCAGGTTAACTTTAAAAGTCAGTGCATATATAAAAATCTTTTGTATAGGAATCATTCCAGCTAGACTGAATGGACTGTGATATTACTAGCATATTCTCATGTCCTATTCTTAATGATACCATTTCTCCAATTTCATATATTCAGTCCTTGGCAGAAAAATCTCTTGTCCTGCTCATTTTTTCAAGCTAGACTGCAAATGTGAGGTCATTGACCAATTTCTGTAATAACTGCTTTGAGGTCAAGCATTGAATGTCATTCAGCAGCTCAGAGGATGATGGAATGAAGGGAAAGGAGCATGGTACACTGTGTTAGTCAGGATCTTTTGGTTGCAAGTGCTAGAATAACATTGTAAATTGCTTAAACAAAAAAGACTCTAATTTGACTCATATAATCAGGAACCCAGAACATAGCTACATTCAGACAATCTGGGAACATGGGTCACACATCATTGTGTCTGCTTCACTCTCCTCCATCTTGACTTTATTCCAAGTCAAGATTCTCTCCCTTCTGACCAAGATGGCTATGAGTTGGAATTCCTCACCTGAACTTCAGCTTGATCTTGAGCATGGGTAGCCCCAAGGACTGCTGTTACCAGAGAAGGAAGAAGCATGTGGACACGTGAAAACTCCAGCAGACCCACTGCAATTTGGATATGACCAGAGCCAATGTCAGATATTTTTCAGGCAGCCAGAGGAAGTCATTTTTCAAAAACAGACCAAAACCATCACATTTCAAAGAATCTAGCCCCACAAAGTGAATAGAAAACAATCAGTTAGCTATTGAACCAAGGTATCTTGAGTAGGTATAACTTGACTCCAAACTGTGATTATGACCCATATAAAATTTTAGTCCATTTTAAATATCACTTCTAATTTAAACAGTCTCATCTCTTTAGTGCAGACCTCACCACTAGATCATTAGCCTTGTAGGTAGAAAGTCGGCATTGCATGAGTTGTGAATATAAGAGTGTTGCTAAATTCAAGTGGTGAACCCACTCCTGAACATTTTGTCTGTTAGAACTTCTCAGAACTCATTGCTGTCTTTCATTTCTATTCTGTTCTATTCTTTGTTTCTTTACATTAGAGCCCTTATTTCTAGTCTTAAATGACATCATTTGGGTCATCAGCCATAGGTCATAGCAAGTAAGATTAGATTCCTTTTGGTGAGTGGAATTTTCTTCTTTTCTCTCCTGCCTGCCCCCCCCCCCGCTTTTTTTAATTTTTTGATCTTTAAACTTCAATTTTTCCAAGGCTTGTTAACAAAAGTAGGCCATCAAATGCAGGAGAAAAAGGAAAAAAAAAAAAGGCTTTGCCAGTTGCACCCTTTTTTATTGGATGTTATTTTATTTCTCAGGAAAGGGAGATTTTAGAAGAAAGTTATTTCCCCCAATTTTCCATACCACCCATGGGAATCTAATTCAGTTTCCACTCAAATTTTGTATTGAAGAATAAAAGTACAGAATCAAGTTGCTGTGTTGTATTATTTTGCACAGCTTTGGGTTTTTTTATTATTAATATTCTTAGTCCTAAAACTATTCTGCCTGATCTGTTTTTAATGATGCTAATATAGCCATTTAGAACACTAAGACCTTTACTTAGTTTACTTTACTTGGATACCTTTACTTTACAGGTATCTATGCACAAGTGACCTCAGGGTGCCTGGTAAAATAACCTGACAAAGAATCCCACAATATCAGGTAGCTCTTGGCCCTAAAGCCAGAGTCTCATTGATCTCTGGCCTCACAGAGCACAAGAAAATAAGTTGACTCTTGCCCTGTTTCCCTTTTGCTCCAGTTTCTCCTAGACAAAGGCCGAACTGTATTTTTAAGCCATGAAGTTTGTATGAAATCATCATGAGTTAAGTAAGAAAAAAGAGGAAAAAAAGAGAATGACATCTAATCTAGTGGTAGTTACAATAAATCACAGAATGAATGAGTATAAAAATTATTTGAATAGGTTAAAAATCTTTATAATTCATTCTTAGTCAGGAAAGCTATCTGTCTTGAACAGGATGGGCTTTGTCTTCTGGATGAGAACTCATAGGGCTCCTGCAGACAGGAGGCTCCCGTAGTTGAAGAACAGCATCCATCTCCTTCAGACCTCCACTTCCCTATCACTAGATGGAACACTGTCTTTCTCATGGTTCATAGTTCATACACATCAGTCTGGACTATAGACAAGAAAGAAAGATCAAGAAGGGAAAGGCAGACACCCAAAGGACTGAGTTTGATTTAAGGTCCTTTTTAAAAAAGCTTTCTTCTATATCCCACCTGGTGTCACCTGATCACATTTCCATGGTAGACCCATAGATCATGGCCAACCTTAGAAGAGAAGAGTCTGGGAAATTAAGTGGTTTTGTTTTCCTAATTGTGTAATTGAGGAAGGTAAGCAAGCGATAGTTGTGAAGTACTTTCAGATAGCAACACAACCCATGAACTGGCCAACTGTTGTTGAAACTTACCATCAGGCAGATATGTACTGGCTCAAATTATCTTATTTTTCCTCTTCAGATACTTTACTTTAAAATAAAAATAAAGTATTATTTATGAAATTATTTTATTGAAGTCACATTGCTTTGCAACACTGTATATTTTGAGGGGTGAAGTTCCGCACATCTTCAAATGTATGTTGTCACCCCATGACCACCACCAAATTCCCATTCATCCCCCATCAGGTGTCCCCATGTCCCTGACCTCCACCCTCTCCCTCTGGCTGTCAGATTCCTAGGGTTTGTTTTGGTTTGGAGTTGTCTGCTCCTTTGTCTTGTTTCTCTATGTGTGAGTGAAATTATGTAGTATTTGTCTTTTTCCTGCTGGATGATTTCACTAAACATCCCACCAGCTCTTCCCACGCTGTCACTTTCTTTTATAACTGAACACTGTTCCATTCTGCCTATAAATCACATCTTCTTTACCCACCTTCACAGCAATCCTGTGCCATCGGTAAGGATAACAGTCCCACATGATGAGCAAGAAAACCAAGATAGATATGGGGCCATCCAGGAAGCTCATAGCAAAGTTAGGACATGAACTCAAAACACTTATCTCCAGTGTCTGAGCTCTTCTTACTGTACTGCGCTGTCTCTCTCACAGAAGTTGGTACTGGAACACCCATCATTTATATTTCTGGGAACAGAACCCACTACATGTTCTGTTTCTTCAGAAGGGATGAGAAAATAAAAATTTACCATGTGCATAATAAGCATAAAGGTCACCTATTAATTACTAATTGGCCTTGGATTACTTTAGTTTTCATTTAACATCTTTTTGACCCCTCATTCTTCAGATGATTGATCATACAGAAACAGCGACAAGTCTGGATTGCCTTAATTATCTTGTTCTGCCTTCTATCCTTCAGCACCTCTTCTCTAACAGATTCTTCATGAGCATAGTGAATGGGTCACAGAACACCATCATATACCTGCTCTAGTCTCAGACAATGCATTAGCTCAAATTTATCAGCTCCTATTTTTATTTTATATCATGGTACTCTAGACTCCCTAGCAAGCTTTAGAAATAGAAAAAGGCTATTTTTAATATTATCTAAAAGAACGAGCAGTTTAGTGAATCATGTAATCTGATGCATCACTATGGGTAAGTTTAGGGTCTCAAGTAAGGTTTAAACGGAAACTTTTAGAGGGTTTTTAAAATGCCATAAGGATGCCTAAGCCATTTATTGCTTAAATGCATAAGGAGATTTCTAATCCTTGTTCCATCAACTTTCAGAGCAAACCAATAGCCATATATATATATATACACACACACACACACATAGTAATATAACAGTGTCTGTGATGAACTGATCAAAATATCAGGATTATTTTACACTCCAAGAGAAAATTGTCTAGTGATACATTTCTCTGCTTCAAAATAAATAAATAAATAAAAGGCAAAAAATAACCCATCAGTTTTCAAAAGTAATTCTTCCAAGAACAGAGTTCCTGAAAAGAAATCCTCCATCAACCAGAGGTCTTATTAAGTACTCAACATATAGTGAAAGAATGAACTCAAGGGTCTTATAGAAATCTTCCCTCTAGATTTGCAAGGCAGCTTTCTAGAATCTTAACAACTCTTCATTGATATATACTTCTCCTATAATATAGAATCTAAACTCGAATTAAATGACAAATCTTTTTCTTGGTCTCTTAGTAGGTGTCCACATCCAAAAATTCTCTTATAAGCAGATATGTACTTCATACTGGACTTTAGCCATTGCATAGTTTAGAAAAATACATCTTCTGAAAATATTTTTGCTTATTAGTAATAGCTACCATTAGACTCGGAGTGTTATTCATGGAGGAAGGAGTAGTAGCAGGCTGGCTAGATTAAGGCCTTTATTTCTTCATGGGGTCAAGTTCAGACCAGGTTCATTTGGTATTTGTGATCTGGACTTTTGCTGTAAGATTGCACTAAATAATACAACTGACGATAATAATAGTTTATATTTAGTAAGTGCCACTTATGTGCTTCTACAGGCTTAATGCTATCTTCAAACAGAAATTCCGATGAGTGTGAGAAAGATTTCCATTAAGTATTCCTTCAACAAAGTAGAAGCTTGTTTTCCTCTCCTTCCAGTAAGAAGCTGGTAGTTCTTTTCACACACTCGCCTTCACCTACCTTTCTTTGTCTACAGTGGAGGTTGTCTGAGATCTTGGCTCTCCTTGCCATGGTTTTTGCCTTAGTAAATGTCCTTGTGACCCAAGATGACTCTACATTCAGTTCATGTTCCGGGAAATAATTCAGATGTAGAGGAAGGAGTGCAGACCACTTGCTCCTCAGAAACCAACAGGAGTGGCATGACCTGACCCTCCTGCTAGTATCTCATTGGCTGAAACATAGTCACATGTCCACACCTAACTTGAGGAGCTGCTGGGAAATGTAGTCTTCATGCTGGTGCTTACCCAAAGGAAACTACATTGAGTATCAGTTCATCACTCATTGTATGGTATCATTTAGAGTCCCCCCTCAACCCTTAGAAGTTCTTAGAGATTATAACCGTAGGTTATCTTCTTTTTGAATCCCTTGAGACCTCACACAGTGCTATCCATTAAATATATGTTTAGTTAAAGCTTATGGATTGAGTTGGCAGTCATACTGTAGAAATAACTAACATTTATTAATAACTTTGTCAATGCTATTCTAAGGTAGGCATGGATTATCTGATACAAGACCTAAAATCATTCACTGAAGCACCCCCATGGGCTGTCTCTGTGGAAGCTGAGGCCTGGCCACACCTAGGAGGACACGCACCCTATACACTGGTCAGGGTAGAGTCAGTCATCTGAATCCTTGCTCCCTGTCCTCCTAACTGCGGGACTTAGATTTCTTAACCCCTCATTATTCAAGTGCATCATCTATAATTATTAGTGCCAACATCACAGGATTGTCGTGAAGCTTATATAAAATAATGTGTGAAATATGCAAAAAGCATTTAACACAATGCCAGGTGCTTAAACATCTTCAGGAAAGGTTAGCTCTGTAAATTGTTAAGTCATTCATTCATGACCTCACAGCAAATGAGTGGCAAAGGCAGGATTTAAACCTGGTCTGTCTGATGCCAGACTCTTCATCTCTCAGTTATATTCCTGTGATTTTCCCATTTCAAGTAATGCACTGAGGTGGCAACCAAACATTCATAGGTTAGGGTAAAATGAGACTAGTGGAACCACCGTGGAGGAAGAAAATTTTGTGGGAGGTATTTTGTCATTGATTGCATTTTAAAAAGACATCTACAAAGTTCTGCTATTTGTGCTGGTGCATTTTCTAAAACATTTGTGTAGTGTCAGTTCAAGGCAGGAGGCATAACCAGAGACTGATTTAGACTTTGCTGTGCCTGACTCAAAACCTCTGGGTGGGGGGAGGAGTTTCTCATTACTACAATAAAACAACATCTTATCTGTAAAAGTTGTCAAGAAAAAAAATTGACAATGGAAACACATTGCTAGGTTCCTTCTCAGGCTCTTGCTGCTTAAACTTCATTAATTTCATGGTGAATCATCTCTTCAACAAACTTAGCCCAACTCACCTGCAAGCCAGTAAACCTGGCTTCCCATCCGGTTGCATTTCAGAAAAGAGCTCGTTTCAAACTTCTTTGTCTTGGTACCTTTATTTGAAACACTGGCAATGGTCTAAATATATAGACCTCTAACTCACAGGAAATTCTGGTGGATAAATGCTTCCTGGAATAAATATATTAAGTTATATAAGAAAAACCCAGCAGACTGTACGAGTTTTTCGTACGTACTGGCAGGTGGTACAGAGCTAAATGGTGGAGCCTTTTTATAAGCAAGATTAAATTGACTCGTGACAGCTGGTCACTAACATAGAGGAAGTTCAGACCTGGTTGAAAGCAGGAACACAGGTTTTCATTAAGTTTGCATCACAGAATAGAACCTGCAGTTCTTTTTTAAAGTCTGTTTGAGCCATGCCTTTATGTGACAATGAGTGTGGTTTGTCACTTAGCTCCAAATGAATCTTGATGGTAGAAGCAAGTCAACCAGTTCTGTCTGCACTGGGGTGAGAGGTCTGTGTGTGTAAACAGATTTAGAGACTAGGTCTCAGTCTCCACAACATCAGATATTCGAGCACCAGGGATGCCTGTTAGGTCACCACTTGCACAGTTCCTCCCCCATCGAATGTCTGGGAGGATGGCCCTGGAAATGGATAATGAATCTGTCAGCGACAAGTGGATGTCACAGAAACCTGCCCTTTGCCTATCACCAGGCCCGAGGTCATAGCACCAGGCGTTGAAAGCAATCTCCTCGAGCTGTGAAATCCATTTTATCCAATGGAAGGGAAGTCACTCTGGCGTGGACTCTAAATAAAGGATCTTAGCATCTGATGGGGTGGAGCCATGAGAATAAACTGAGTTGTGGAAAGTGAAAAGGAGCCCTTTTCAGACCCAGGCCAGAGCAGAGGGGGCTTAGCAGCCACCTTCACATACTGAGCCTTTGCATCAAGTGACATGATGATGGCTGAGGGAAGGCTGGAAGCTGAACTAGCTCAGTCTATTTACTATTGGAGAAGTTAGAGTTTTAGCTAGAGCCTAAGTAACGTTCCATGAAATTTCAGCTAAATCAGGGTAGTCATCGTATTCACTGTTGCTTGAGAAATGAGAGCTAATGGATGCACGTTCTTGAAGAGCCAAGTGTAATGCAACCATCTCTGTTGCCAGTTGTAAGGGCAACATCAAGCTCATCAATCTGCGTAGGTCCTTCATTGGTTTAGCATTTACACAGACACAGCAGGCAGAGCAGGGCAGGCCAGGGCCAGGGGTGCTGGAAGGCAGGCAGTCCCCCAGCCTCCAGGAATCTTCATGCTCTTTCTCTGGCCAGTCTCTGGCATTCTTTCTCTTTGTACTCTCTCGCACTCGCACTATCTCCCTCATGTACATGCCCATGCTCTGTGTCTGCACCCCTATAGCTCCTCTCCCCTAAGTCAGGTGTGCACGCTTACACTTGCACATACCCACTGGACCGCACAATCATAGGGAGTGCACAATACCCACGTGCTGTATACACAGGCTAATGGCAAGAAAAGCCTGATTAACTCACCCTACACCAGGCTACACAAATGCTGTGTTTTCCCTCTGCTCCCAGTTGTGTTCCTTCAGAACAGCCCTGGTGTTATTTCAGGCATCTGACAAATGCCTGGAGTTTAAATTCATTTCAATTGGTCGTAGCAGGTCTCACCAATCTTGTAGCATTCCCTTTATCCAGTACTTAGGGTTAGTATGAAAACCAAAGGTGAGGCCATGTGACAATCTATAGCACCCATCATGGAGTATTGGAGAGTTCAACATAGCGCAGTACCTCTTCATTATCTATGTTCAGTTGGTATCATCCTAGACACAGTAGAACAGGCATGTGGATTTTTTTTTGTTTTTTTTTTCAATCACAAACTTAGTTGACTTGTTTATTAATCATTTCTTTGTTTGTTAAAGTTCTCAAGCACTTGTTATGGGCTAACTACCTTGATAGGTGTGAGGGATGTTACAGTAAATAAGGCAAACTAGAGCTGACACTCCAGTGAAGGTGACAGAAGAAAAAGCAATTACAAAGCATTCTCTGTGTATACAGCAGGCTGGCATGGCATTCCTCATGGGGCACATAAGGAAAGGTGTCCTGGTGGCTCTGATTGTTGATCAGTAGATGTTTCTTGAATGTCAATTAAGACCCTGACACTGAAATTTGCAGGTTGACACCAAAATGGTAAGAATTATCCAGATAAAAGTGGTGATGTAGGAGAGTGGATTATTCTGGGCAGAGGAACAGCTTATATGATTTCCTGAAGATAAGGTTTGAAAAACTAAGTATAGAGTGGTACAGATGAGGCCAAAGAATGACAAGAATGGGCTTCAAAGGGACACATTGGCCATGTTACAGAACTTGTATTCTTATGAGACTAATGGGGACTCTTATAGTGGTTGTAAGCCACAAATGACCTAGATCGTTTTTGCAAATGCTTATTTTCACTATTGTGCCAGGACTGAACTAGCAAGGAGTGTGGTTGGAGACAGTCAAGTCTGTTTAGAAATCATTGCAATAAATCCGAGATGATCTCAACTGGGAAAGTGGGTATGGCTGTAATTATGTCTATTTGGGGACATCAAGCAAGAGAAATCTCAGAACATGGTGACAGAGTGATGACAGATTAGATGTGATAAGAAAGGAAGAGGGGAAAGTAGTCTTGGCCAAGTGCAGGAAGATGATCCAGTTTACTGAAAAAAACACAGATAGAGTAGTAAGTGGGGAAGGGAAGTCAGAGAATTGAGTTAGTTTGACATGTCAGGAAGCATTTTGATTAATAAATCTGATTCCCAGTAGAGAGACTCATGATGGAGATTTAGATCTAGGACTTGTTGATCAGAAAACTTTCATTTGCTGATGAGGAAAGGAGGAGGTCATCTGAATCCCTAAGTGTTACAGGGTCTCTGACTCTCCTAAAAGGCTTCCAAATGACTGAGCTTACTTAGCACATTTCATTTCTGTCTAGAGAGAAAAATGATGCAAAAAATTTTAAAGGGACATAACTGAAAGGCGTTAGGAAAATTGAAGAGACAACCTTGGTAAGAGTGCTTAAGGAGCAGCGCTTAGCTGACTATGCTGAGCCAAAGAACACACAAAAGAGGGTTCTGAGAATGAACCTGAGAATCCAGTGGGGAGAGAGTGTCCGAGGTAAGGGGGATAGGACAGTGGTCAGCTGCAAAGAGTGAATGAGAGTTAAGGCAAACAGAGAGGACAAGTGTAGGAAAATCCAGACAGGAAAGGAGAACTCTAAAGGTAGTTGTAAAGAAGATATGAGGATAAGGTGTGTTTCTTCCAGTGGTAAGACGGGAGCAATTTATGCAATAAACAAACATTTTAAAAGCACAGAGTGCCTTAAATAACAAAAAATCAAATCAAACACACAAAGCATTTAACAAAATCAGAAGAGTTAAACCCAAGGGTCTCTGCTACCCAAGGACAAAACAAATTGAGTTGAGACTTGAATGTTTAATAAGCTTTGGACAGATGAGGATGAGCCATTAATTAGAAGAAAACTGAGAAAAATAAGATAAACATTCTTTTACCTTTTGTTCCTCAAGAATAATTTCTCAGCTGAAATTAAGTAATTCTAATGAACGTGGCCTGTAACTGAGACTGTGATTACACCTTTCGGTATAACAGTTATAAACTATAGAATCCAATTTACAATGACAACTTGTGTTCTTTGTCTCCCTACATGAGACCAGCATTTTCTTTGGGGTCATGTTGTTCATTTCCTCATTTAGAATTTTTAACACCAGGTAGGATGCTAAATCAGTGGAAGCTGATGCTTCTATCACTTAGGTTTCAAACATCCCCCTATATATAAACACACCCAAAAATAAAAGTGCTAATGTTGGAAGAAGAAAAATACCTTAATAGGCAACCTCACATAAGTAACTCCCTGCATAGAGGAGATTGTCATAAGAGCTAACCTGTAATTAAATACTATTTCACTTATGTGAATAATTTTTCTTATTTTGTTAAAAGATTGACACATATTAAATGTTAAAGGTCCTGTTTAATGTGTCTAAGTTGAATAGTCTTAAATAGTAGCCTTCTGGTAGATTTTCACTATAACTATGCAGAAGGCAGCGTGAAGCTATGAGGTTATAAATTCAAGTTGAGCCCTAGCAAGTCTGAGAATTGGTCTAACTAAGGATGTTTGAGTGGGTGGCCACACTGTAGAGACCAAACCTTGTAGTTAAGGAGCCCAGCAGCATCAGTAATAGTCTTATCTTCCCCCCTTGTGTCCTTGACACAAGTGCGGGTCACTGCTACAGACAGACATAGATCTTCAAGAGTAGCTAGAATATCACTAAAGTGTTGCTGAGCAGAAATCAACATTAGTTACTAGAGAATCTTATTTTCCTACCAAAGAAAACAATTTGATCCTTTCCCCAGTTCAAAACATCTGCTGCAAAATATAACCATGCAAAGCACCATGTTATCTATTGGGCTTTTCTGAAATTTGACTTTCTGTATTTTTGTCCTAGTCCCTGGAAGAGATCAGACTTGTTTGGACACACACACTACACACACACACACACACACACACAGCATTTCCAGGTCCAACTCTGGCAACTCCTTCTCCTTTCTCCCCAGCCCGGGCATCTGAGCCTTTTCTTCTGTGAGACGCAGCTCAACTTCAAGTCTGAACGCTGGTCATGGCCTTCTTGTCAACCCAGGTTCTCCTTTTCCAGGGGCCACAGGCTGTGCTTGCTGTGCTACAATTTATAACCTGCTGCCTCAACAAATATCAAATTGGCCTTTGCAATTTTATAGTTAAAGACTTTGGCTGTGGAGATGCATTTTTGTGGAAATTGCATATTCCACTCTTGCTTCTCATATATCACAGCTTTATTCATGGGCCCCAAAGACGAGGCCTTTGCTAATGACTTCAAACCCCTGCCACACATAGATTTCTATTTTCTAGGATTCTAAACGTCTTTCATCTGAGTCATCTGACCCATTTCTGAGAGAGCTTTGTGGAAACCTTATCTGCTTTGAGTGGGAAGGAAGTCTGAAGACTACTTACATTATTTTGAGACATGAGAAATACTCTTCTGACCTGAGGAAATGTCATTTCAGAATCGAGGATGAGAACACTGGTTATAACTCGTGGGGTCTAGAAAAATGAGTTTGAATAGCACGTTGTTTAATGGTTCTCTTTCTTAAAGAAGAATTGTTTTTCTTGGTTCACAGAAAAACAGAAGAGAACAGTACACTTCAAACCCAGGTGATGTTGCCATATATTCAATAATCTCACAGGAAAACCTCTCCCTAGTAACCATATTTGGATACCTGTTGGGAAATCCTTGATTTCACAACACAGTTATCCTATGATCACTTCAGATCCTCTCTGAACTGAATGACAGAGTGTGGGTTAAGGAGTATCTGCATCCCAGTCACCCCCATGCCCTGGAACACATGTATGAAAGCAATTGTGAGTATCTGTAGCTTTCAAACCTGCACGTGTGGGAGCCACAACTCCAGGACACAGATGAGGAAAGCAGGGTGACTCAACCAACTTGACTTACAATGAACTCTTGTCTTTCTCTGCTCAGGTGCAAGTGTAACCTCCATGCCACTATGTGTGTGTATGACAACAGCAAACTGACCTGTGAATGTGAACACAACACGACAGGTCCAGACTGTGGGAAATGCAAGAAGAATTATCAGGGCCGACCGTGGAGTGCAGGCTCGTATCTCCCCATCCCCAAAGGCACTGCAAATACCTGTGAGTAACTCCGCTTGGTAACACCATATTTTGTGCACGATGAGCTGATAGTTCCTCTCTATTTCACTTGTACTTGTGCTTTTCCTCCTCTTGCTATTTTCCCTTCCTCTTCAAAATGCAACTCCAGCTCTTGTCCCTATTTCACTACTTCATGTGTAAGCATATCTCAGCACTTGGGTCAGTTGTTAACTCCCAATATCCATGTTAAATGTTTTGGCAAACGATGGAAATCAAAGGAGCCATTTTCTTACAAATGGGTGGGACAATAGGTGCTTTTTCTTTCCCTCCCCCAAATTCATTTCCTATGACAGAGGTATTCAGAGTCTCAATTCTTAGTTTTTTTTTTAAAAAACTTTTTATTAATTGTTCTAACTTAGTTTTAATGATAAATAACTTCCAAATTTTTCCTAAGTGCTTACTGTCCCATTTCCCAGAACCTGAAAGATGCTTTGTCCAGAAGATCCCTTTCCAGTTTTAGCTTGGACCTAACTTTTTCCAGTGAAATAGGTGACTTTTGAACTCATGCCAGATTGATTCTATCAACAGAGACTGCCGTTAGCAAGATTGTAGTAGGTCTGTGGGTACCCCCTGAAAAAAAAGGATATTTTTATGCAAGTGCAAAGAGCATGACATCAGGAGCCAAGAAAGACCCCCCATAACCACTCATGTGAGTGCCCCACAGAAATCTCTCTCCACCCAGAGGCAGCTACCCTCTGTCATGCTCGAGTGATGGTTACTTTGAACATCCATTGTCCAGTTCCATGGATGAACTGATTAACCACTTGCAAAGTTCAAGGTTTGCCCTCTTTGAAAAGCAGAGAAAGGGTGAGGTTGAAAATATAACCATTCAGGTGAGAAGGAACAGAAGCAGCGGGGTGGTGAGCGGTAGGGAATGAGAACCTGAAAAGCCACAGGCTCCTTGCAAAGCTAAGAATGTTATCAGGAACTTCAAAGCAGCAGCTGTGAGAAACCAAAACCTGAAAAATGAATATCACAGGAACCAGGACCTTATCAAGTTAAATTTAAGAGTAATGGACCGAGTAACAAGCCATAGAGTGCAGGGGCATGAAATTATGATAAAACTTCTATGAAACAGAAAAAAAATTCTTCAAAGGGTTCAAAAACTCCTTCTTTGTAAGGGTATTCAGTTTCTTTCTGTGTTAAGAAAAAACTGACAGTCCAGTTCCTAAAATTAATACATTAAAGCTCTGTTGAGCAGAAATGTTGATTTTTCAGGGTTATTCTATTAACACGGACGCTGTGGGCTCTCCTCCGTGGTTGGTTGAAGACTATAGACACAGGAATTCAGAAGAAATCTCATGAGACTATTTGTTTTGATACCCTGTGACTGGCGATCTACGAATCCCCATCACCACAGTTGTCAAATGTAGTGTAAAGGTTTTCCAAAATGAAAAAGGATCAGGTTTCATTTTCAGAGCCTGCTGCTTCTTTAGGGGGACAGTAAGGAAAAGGGAGATCTTCCCCATCCTTGTGGCCCTGTTCTGGCTCCTCTTCAGAACAGACTGACTTGTCAAGGACACCAGATGGGCAGCTGGGGTGCCGCTTGGAAGCCTGGGCTTCTATTTTAAATGTGACCCTCTTCTTCTAACTGTGCTACAAAGTTCCCAGCCATTTCTATTCTTGTGCCAGCCACACCTTTTCACTGTCATGAATTTCTTTTTTTATTTTCTGTAGAAATTACCTCCCTTCCTTTAGCCTTTTGCATATTGCTGCTAATCAATATCCTCTGTAGCCAGAGGAAAGCATGCTCTTTTCATTTTCCATATTGGTCCATTGTCCACCCACCTTCTGCTATTTGTTGGTGTTCTGTCAACTTTAGATTTTCCAACTGTTAAAACAAGAAAGTGAGAGAAGGACATAGTCCAAGCTGAGCTCCTTGTCTCCATCCTCATGATGGTGGAAGTTGGATGAGAAAAGTTTCAAGATCATCTGCCATGGTCCAATCTTGCAATGGAA
The DNA here is from genome assembly GCA_004024945.1 of Uropsilus gracilis. Taxonomy (NCBI): domain Eukaryota; kingdom Metazoa; phylum Chordata; class Mammalia; order Eulipotyphla; family Talpidae; genus Uropsilus; species Uropsilus gracilis. The sequence goes on along the minus strand of PVHY01002180.1, from coordinate 65,106 downwards.
ATAAACTCTTAACCTCAATCCCTAATGTATCACACTGCACTTTAAAACATCCAAGGATGTGCTAGCCAGATGTGGTGGCACGTACCTGTTGTGCAAGTGCTGGGAGGCAAGAGGTTTGGGATCGCTTGAGTTCAAGTTCAAGGTTCAAGACTACCCTAGGCAACATAGCAAGACCTGGTCTTGAAAAAGCAGCTGGGCACTGTGGTGGGTGCCTGTAAGCCCAGCTACCTGGGAGGCTGAGGCTGGGGATCACTTGAGTCTGCGGTATCCCGGGCAACATAGCAAGACTAGTCTCCAAAAAAAAAAAATTAATTAATTAATTAATTAATTGATTGATTGATTAAATTAAAAATAAATAAATAAAACATCCAAGAACGTAAGTGTACAATTTCAAGGTTTAGGACACAGGTTCCAAGATTGAATCTCAGTTTCTCTGTTCACTGGTTGTCTAACCCTGAAAAGTAAACAATCCTCTCCAATCCCAGTTTCTCCAATCCCAGTTTCTCAATGCAAGGAGAGCATGGCTTCCCATGTCAGGAGTTTTGAGCAAACTGACTAAACCAATTGAGTGAAATTTACTGAGTATAACACCTGTCACAAGATCAGTGCTCAAAAATAACTTTTACTTTCAGGAATCTTTTCATAAGACAGGCTTATCTACAATTGGGCAGGTTTAATTGTTCTAGAAATTATTTCTCCACATCTGCATTGCCTACAACTGCCCAACTGTTTTTTCTTTGTAATGCAAAGCAATATTAGCTCAGTTTCTTTTCTTCTTTGAATTCATCCTCACCTGTTCTACTTTTCACATAAGATTTTCATCTTTTTTAACTTTTTGCTTGCCCTGGAAGCCTTCTTATTATTAGCACAGTACTTTATGCCAAATACAGGGCTTCTAGCAATGCTTTGGTCTCATTTCACAGCAGCTTTTGTTCATAGCCACACATGAACCACACACACACACACACACACACATGCACACACACACGCATGACCCTGGCTAGTGCCTCCCACATCAGTACTTGAACAGAGACATACTGTACCCTGTCCTAATACAAGAATACCTACCCTGAGATGTGAACATGGAGTGACTCTCACTTCTGATCTACCAACATCAGCTCCTCTGTGGTTTAAAAAGGCCACCCATATGGAATAATCTGATGTCAGCAGAATCTCAAGCAATCAAGACAATTTTTGAAGAGAGTGGTGAATTCCTGTCTGCTCTTAACCAGGAAGACTTCATTACACCAGGAAATTACAAGATCAACTTTCAAAGACAGTCTGAGGTACCCTGACTGCGACCTCACTGAGATGTATATCCCAGGGGAGACCAGGCGTCCTGAAGCGACTCCAGAGAGGTTTGCGTTATGGAGCATGTCGCACTGGGAGGGAAGAACACTCCAACAAATAGCCGCTCCAATCGAAATGTGATGCCTTTCCCTGTGCTTTTCACTCCAACAGACTTGGCAGAGGTAGAAGTCATAACTCTTGTAATGATATTTCTATTCTTGGTGTTTTTTATTCAAGACCCTATTTGTTTACTTGGTCTTTTAAAGCCATCTATATGTATATCAAAGGCTCATCTTTAGTTTTCAACAAAGCGTCTGTTTGATCTTAAGACATTGTTTTCCTGTGGCTCATCCTTCTATTTTTGATAGAATTCTATTTTGAATGACCTTTGGATTTCCTTTCAGTCTTCCACATAGATAGTGAGCCTCCCCCAATTTCATGCCTCATCATGATTCTCTTCATTCCTATGGTCCAGCTCATGAATAAAATCAAGGAACACTTATTGAAGTTCTGATGCCTGTGCCATAGCGGGTGATATTGTTATCGCCCAAACTTATTGCTATCCCCAAAACTTAATAATGACCTTTTATGAGCTAAACACTGTTGGGTAACCATCCCATCCCTGTTGCTGATTATAGGGCAACCAGCCTGTATATGATGCCCACTATCATGCAAGCACTGCACTCACCAATCTGCTTAGTCCATTTATTGGTTTAGCAGTTACACCAACACACTAGGCAGGGCAGGCCAAGGCTAGAGCTGGGGAGCTGGTACCAGGGGGACCAGGAGTTAGGCAGTCCCCACAGACCTTCCCCCCAACCCCCAGAAATCTTCATACTCTTTCTCTGGTCTCTCTCTCCTCCCATTCTCTTCCCATTTATCCCTCTCTCCCAGGTCCAGGTGTGCACATTTACACATGCGCACACCCACTGGATTGCACAATCTTGGGGAAGATGCAATAGATCAGGTGCTGGCTATACAGGCTCATGGAGGAAAAAGCCTGATTCACTCACTTACCCTACAAGCACTATGAAAGATAACAGGCTATCATTTTACCTCTGCTTCCCAAACTGTGTTCTACAACATTAAAAAAAAAAAAAAAAATCCATGGTCAAATGGGTTTGGAAAATGCCATGTCCTTCCTCTTAACTATTCACATTCCTTTATTAAGAGCATTAGAAAATCCTATCACACCAGAAAGGATCCTGGAAAAGCACACCGCATATTTGCCCTACAGCAAGTTCCTGACGTGCTCATTCTGACTATCTGCCTCAGTAACACCTGGAGATCCAAGCAGCCTGGTCTGTTGCTGTCCAGGAGCACAATTCCATACCCAGGAACCCAGGACAAAGGGACATAGTTCCAGAAAAAGAAAAGACCAGTGGGCCAAACATGGGCCAACAGCTTGCAGTGAGAGGAGTTAGAGTAACCAGAGCAGGGAAAAGGGAAAGAGGGAAAGGGGGTGGGGGGGAACAAGTGGTACAATATGGAAGGGAAGACCAAACTTAAGGGGAACGATAACCATACAAATGTGACCAATGTTGTATGAACATTACAAAATGAAAAATTAAAAAAAAATCTTTTCATAAAGTTACCAATTTTACCAATATTTCCCAAACCTGTTTGTTCATGGAACACTCAATAATAATGTTCTATAAAAGGGTCTTTGGGGGATATGATGCTCTAAACAATTTCTTTAGCTTAGTGATAGCTATGTCGTGGAGCCAGACAGCCCCACTAGTTCAGTTGTATTCCATCTTTCCCTTTCCTCTTACCTACACAGTGTAATATTCTTCCAAGAAAGAAAATTAAATTGTTCTGACATTGACATTATTTGTTTGTTCAGAAACCCAACTTGAATTGTTAGACAATATCTAGAACTCCTCGGAGTGATGGAAAGTAATTTGGTGATTGTTCTATTATTTTCTCTCCTATTGAATTTACATTGACCAATTTATATTTCCCCAGGTAGACACATGTGCGTGTCATTATCCAGACAATTTCCTAAGTACTTTACATGCATTAGTTCATTCTTAATTCTCAATACTCTTAGAAGGTAGATGCTATTATTTCTATTTTGCAGACATGAAATCTGATGGCGATTGAAAGAAGGTGTCTTGTTTAAAGGATTACATCATTAGGGAGAATGTGAACAAGACTTGATTCCAGGGTGTTCTTGGCTCCAAGGACTGCAAGATGCTCTATATTGCTTCTCAGGTTTAAGTGCAGTGACCTGTTCTCTCTCCTCCATGGGGGGTTGGGTTCCACTTGACACCTGTTGTTTGAACTAGTCCATTTTTGGTAAGCCTGGTCTCTCCTAGCTTCCCTGCATCTCTGCACTACTGGCTTATATTTAAAGCATGCTAGCTCCCAGAAAGGAAGAGTAGACCAGCAAGGTAACAGAGAAAGAAGCACCATGCAATGGCAGTTTTCAAGTCCTAGCCGTTTCACTGAGTCCCACGTTGGGCATCAGAATGTAAAGAGCCAGGGTGCAGGGCACAAGGAAGGATGAGAGAGACTGACACAGCCAAAGAGGCTGGGACTGAATGAAAGTGTGAATCATCCCGCCACTTTATTTACCCCCACAAGTCCTTTTATAGGTTCCAGACAAGGGAAAGAAGTGGCTTAGGCAAAATCAGATTAGGTAAAACATTCGTTCCTGTGGGATACTTGGGGGGAGGGGATTCACTCATTAACTTGCTGTAATCTCCTAAGGAAGGTCTATTAGGGTAATAGACCCTAAGATGTCTTCAGCATCCTGAACACAGATAAGAATGGAATGAAGTTTTCTTCATTCCCAGCATGAGTCCTGGATGGTCAACTTGCAGCCTCTAGCATTGCACATCACAGTCTGGCATAGGTTTTTATACTGTGTGGAGTGCTTTAGCCCATTAAATCCCCACAGCAACCCCTTGGGATGTGTGCTACTTTTATCCCCATTTGACAGAAAGGAAACATAGGCACTCAGGATTAGTAATGGAGTTGTCCCCAAGGCCCCCAAGAATTGGATGACAGCTCAACACTTAGACTCAGGTCTCTGTGACCTCAGGAGCTAAAATACTAACAGCTAAAGATTGAAACTATTTCAGCTTGGTTTTTAATAAGTGTTTGTGGAATTAATGATTTGGAGAGTAAATAAGGAAATCTAAATATTGTAATGACCTTGTTCTTGCCTGAATCCTGGAACTTCGTAGCTTAGTGTAGCTCAGTGGTGCTAACACAGGGGTCTTCAGTCTCTTGTAGGAGGAGATGCATTGAGATCTTTCAAGAATATGCAGGAAAGAAGAAACCTCTATTTCTTCACAGGCCCACTACGCATCCAGAGATAAGCACTCTAACTGGCTAGTTTTCCCAGGCCTTCCCCGTGGCCTTTGCTGCCTCAGTTATTTGGCTACTGTCAGACTCCAAATGTTAATGCTTCAGACTCAGAAACCAGAAAGACAGGCCCTGTATCCTGTATCTGAAAGCCTTGTGTCGAGAACCAAGCTTGCAGGACCAACACACAAAACGAGAATCAAATTATTTGTTACAACCACCAATCCGCCATCTCTTCACTTATAGGCTAGACTTGTGTGTGATAAATGAGTTGCTCAGGCTTTTTCCATCATTAACTTCTATGACCAGAACCTGTGGTATCTCATCCCCCCCACCCCATGATTTTCATGCCTGACCCAGTGGTTATGTACATGTGTGATTTGGCTCCTTGGCCTGGGAGGGAGGGAATAAAAGGGTGATGCCAGCCTGGTGGAATAAGAGAACTGTGGAGAGAGAACCGGAGAACACCAGGGAAGAACAGGAGGAGCAGAAGAGGGGAGGGCAAGGAGACCACAAAGGAGAATTAGAACTCAAGAGAGCAACTCAGGGGGCAATGTCTTTGCTGCCTGTTTTCCCCTGTTCGTTATTAAAAACTCTATGAAGGTAATTCCAAGGGCACTGACCTTTTATAGATGCTAGAACCAGTGATGAGCCTATCCAGGTTGGGATGGTTACAAAACAATCTGCTTTGAAATTCAAAAATTTCAGTATATTAGAAGGTCATGCAGTGCACATAGATTGTATTGCAGTAATATCCACAGCAGACTATCAGGTAGCACCACACAGTGCAACATGTTAATATTTCTGCAGCAAACCTATGGTAATTCCCAGAGGAAGAGGGCCTACATTATAACTGTTCTGGTCATGTTTTGCCTTCACATTAGTTCAAAGCACTTAGGTTGTAGATATATTAAAATTTTTTTTTACTGTTCAAGGTACCTCCTACCCCTCCCTGGAGAACTTTTCCATGGTGTCTCACTTTTCTATGTCCTTATTTCCAATCTGTTCCTCTGCCTCTTTCAGCTTAAAAAGAAAATTAATTTTCAGAGTTAGGGGGAGTGTTGTTTTGTGGTATTTTGCTTAGGGTTGCAGATAAGAAATCGAAACTAAAAATAACTAAGAGATAATACAGAGTGGTTGTTAAAAGTCCAAGCTCTTGCACCTGATTTCAAATATCCATTTCCATCCCAAGTTACTGGGATCATCTTGAGCAAACTTGTCTGTGTCCGAATTTCTTTTTTTAAAATTATTATTTATTTCTATATAAATTTCACATCATTGAGATCCTAGGGATTTACCCCCCTCCCAACCCTTCTCTCCCATTCCCCTCCTTTCCCTCCTGCCCATAGTTGTGTGCTTCAGTTTGGTGCTTAGCTTGTTTTATCTTTTCCTCATGGCTTTTGTTTATTTTTTTCATTATATCCCATATATTAGTGAAACCATTTGATTTCTATCTTTCTCTTTTGCTTCTGCTAGTATGAGTCCTTCTAAGTACATCCATGTTGTCATAAAGTCGTCGAATTTGTCATTCTTAATTGATGAGTAATATTCCATCGTGTATATATACCACACTTTTTTCATCCAGTCATCTGTTTTGGGGCACTTAGGTTGCTTCCATGTCCTTGCAATTATAAATAGTGCTGCAGTAAACAATAGCCCACATCCAACGAACAGGCAACAACAAGTGCTGGCGAGGATGTGGAGAAAAAGGAACACTCTTACACTGCTAGTGGGAATGTAAACTGGTCCAACCTCTATGGAAAGCTGTGTGGAGGACCCTCAATTTAATGAAAATGGAACTACCATTTGACCCAGCAATTGCTCTCTTGGGGATCTACCCAAAAGAGACCTCAATGTGGGTGTCCGAATTTCTTTGTTTTGTAAGACACCTGGGTGTTGACCTAATAGGTTGCAGTAGAAGCTAAATGAATTTATGCATGGTAGGCATCTAGAAGAGTGGAAATCACACAGCAAGTGGACAATCAGATCAGCTGCTGCTGTTAGAATTTCATTGAGATCAAACACGTGGACCCATCCCAGACTGATCAGCAGATTCTCCCTCTTGAGAAAGCAACTCAGTCGGGAGATAAATTATGCCCAAATGGTTGTTCATTCATGACACTATGGAATAACTGTTCTGCTGTTCAGAACAGCCGAGTCTTTATGAACAGTGTATTCTCGCCTTTGTAATTAAGTCTCCTTGTGGAGGAAGTTAATAATGGAAGGTTGCTTGGTGAGCATGAGACCAGGAAATTTAAATGGCTCGAATGTTCATAACATCAGACTGAAATATCCTGACACATCCATCCCTCCACACGACCAGCCTCCTTAATGTCAACTTCTGAATGCTCGCAGGTGTACAGGGTATCCCTCCCACTTCCCAAGACAAGGCTGAGTTGGCACTGCCACCCATCTCAGGGCACTCCTATTTCTAGGCTTCCACCTCCTGCTCAGGCTTCCTTCCATTCTTCTGGTTTGTTAATATGCTAAGTCAAGTTAATGTCAATTCTGTCAAGTCAGCTACATACACTCAGGCCCCAGAGCCGTTCTTTCACTGTTTGGATGACTTTAACTATCTCTGCTTGGATCATCTATATGATGATTTCACGGAATGATTCTGTGAAGGCAATCTTATTTCCTTCACTTTCCAACTCCTGGGAGACAGCTCACTATACTTTTGATCAACCAGGGATCCAGGCAGGAAGGATGTTGAAGTAATTCCTCCAGAATGCCAGTGAGACTGCAACGGGCCTTCTTCCTCATCACTTTCCTCATCTTCAACTAACTTTTAGGAGTTAGAGTTCCTAGTGGCTGCAGCTGGGTTAGAACAAGATCAAGTCATCTACAATTTTATTCAATATGCCTCACAATAGTGATTATATTTTCTCAATTTGAATCATTCTGAATCTACTTCTTCTGTTTCCTTCTTGATGAACTTTCCATTGATTCTCAAAAGAAATTAAGGTTCTTTTATTTTCATCTTTTATATCATTATTTATTTTTGGACAGTAATTGGTATCTACCCTCGGGCATAGTCCCCATAGTTCTTCTACCACCCAATCACCTATAAACCATCATCATAGTCCTTTGTGTTCTTCCATCCCCTGTTTTGAACCCCCCCTCACCCCTTTCCTTGCTCATACATATGGTCAGTTTGCTATGGTCACTATGACTCATAACTATGGTCAGTTTACTAGTTTTGTCTTTTTCTTGACTTGTTGTTTGGTTTCTCCATATTCCACATATAAGTGAGACCACCCAGTCATCCATCCAATAGTTATCTTTTCTCCTGCTAGCTTCTTTCAGTTAACATAACCCCTTCCATCTTCATCCATGTTGTCATATATGGCATGAGTTGGTTATTTTTGGTCACCAAATAATGTTCCATTGTGTAGCTATACCACAACTTTTTGGTCCATTTGTCTGTTTAGGGACATTTGGGAAGTTATGGTTCTTAACTCTGTATTAGTCTGTCTCAGAAGATGAGGGTGTTTATTTTTCAAATGTCCTTCTTATGGACATCCTGAAGCTTAATTCTGACCCCTGTCATCTTTTCCTGAGTGGGAGGGTCACTAACATGAAAGAGAAGAAGAAGGTAGCAAGAAGGAGGAGGAAGTGGAAAAGAAATGATACATTTTATAGTTCTACTAGGTTCTCATTCTTTTAGTTGAAGCAGAATTACTTTCAAACAAACTTTAAATTAGTGAGTGGAAAGGCTTGGCAGAGGAGAAAAGGGCTGCAAGGTCTTCTCAGTCTTGGTTTTTGTTTTTGTTTTGTTACATGGTGCTGTTTAGTTTACTTAATGTGTATGTATCCATTCTTTAAAAACCAATGCTATTAAAATCATTTTATTTTATTTTATTTTGTTTATGTATTTATTTATTGCTATTAAAATCTTATACCAATATTACAGAATGTTCCCTGGGGGCTCATGTGTATCTGTGTATCATGTCCTGAGTACAAGTTTAGCAATGTCTTATAGATAGGAATTATATGTTTGTTGACTGTACACTGTTGACTTGGACAGGTTGACTTGTCCCGAAAGGGTTGACTTGGACAAGGCTCGTGTCCTCTCTTTTCTCTGTTATAAAAGAAAAGGGCTGCATGGGATTATTTCTTTATTCTCTCTGTGCTCTGTTCTTTATCACTCTCTCTGAGTTAGCTTATCTGGCTGGTATCTTTCTTTTTTTCCTTTTCTGTAACTACTATCCATTTATCTTTCCCTGGTAGTATTAAGGTTACTTCAGAAGAAGTGGGTTTAAGATAATGAAGTTAAAATATCAGTTTTCATCACTAGAAATCTTTTAAATAATAATAAATAAATTCTATTTAATTTGATATTTCAATGTTAGCATTAACTATTCTTAAAGAAAACTCTCAGAATTTTATATGTGTTAGGACCCACAAAAGCTGCATTTGTCCCTGGATGACTTCAGGAGAAAAGACAAATACAAACAAGAGTAGCCAAAGAGGAATTTAAAGGGACTAAGAAGAAATCAAGTGAAACAGGAAATGAGTTTACATAGTGGATCATCAGCTTGTGCTCTTAGCCTCTGTTTCCTGGAAGGCAAAGTGATGAGGAACATCTGTTAATCCCATAACTCTTACTATCAGAAATGGAGGAAATGTCCAAAGAAAACAAATATGCTCATTGAACCTAAGCTCTGAAAAATGTCTCAGTGGAGTACTTTACAGGACACAAGTTCATATGATGATCAAAAGTGATATTTCCACTATAATGGAAATCTTGCAAAGAAGTCATACATTCTGCTCAAAGATACATCAAACAGCTATCCTGTACCCAGCCTTGTCCTGGGAAGATACTAGAGAGACAGAAAGAAGCAAGTCATGACACTTATCCCCTCAAAGTTTTCAGACAAACCTACCACTATCACAAAAACTACTTGATACTTTGATCCAGGAGGTCTGCACAATGAGATTTGCGATCCCAAAGTGGGGAGTGGCTTATTTACTGCACAGGAAAAAAGAAAGAAGAAAAATGGCTTCCGAGTTCAAATTCTTTGCATTAAGAGCTATCATACCCAAAAGAAAATGACCAACATATATGACAATGGCTTTCCTGAACAAAACTTGACTCTAGTTCCTGTGGCTTATGACCAGTCTCTATTTTAAGATGAAATCACCTTTGTTGATTACACACCTTTCACGAAATGAAAGGTACCTTCTTGACTTATTTTCTTTAGCATTTGAAAGATTTCTCATGAGCTTCCTCAGAGTCTTTTTAATGGATGTGATGGGTTTATTAAGTTTCTTTAGTGTCTGTAGAGAAAACATAGAAAAGTGTTTGGATATCACCATGAGAAACATTAGAACAAAAACATCTGAAAATATCCTAATGGACATCCCTTGGTGTCTGGGTATTTTCAGCTTCAAAAATCTTTATTCCAATGAGCAGTTCTAAAATCTTTTCAAAGCAATTCCCATTTCGCAGCCATGGAATAGACAGGCACTCACTTGGCAACACCTCAAAAAATTGTAAGGCACAGAATAAGGAAGAGCCTGAATTTTAAGCATCCAAATGTTAGGTAATAAAAAACATCTTCATGAGAAAAATAGGATCTCATAATGGTCTTACTTGGCGAGGTTTGTATAGCTGGAATGAGCATCTCAACCCTGCACTATCATCCCCAAAGGAATAGAAACATTTCTGCATCTTTCTAAAGTATTCAACTTCAGCAAATACTGCATCAAACAGTCTTGCAGGTCTGCTCTCCACTGTGTCTGGCCAAATACCCTAGAACTTGGCCTTGCATTATGCATGGCCCTCTAACTCCCTGTAAGTTTGAAAACACATGAAAAGCCACTTTCTGCCATCCTAGCTTCCATTCCCTTTGACAGATTACAAAAGGCAAGCAGTTCCTTGACATGGAGCAGGGTTTTCAATCATGGGGAAATTGGGAGCTTCTGCAATTGATACTAAAATTATGATGCTGCCATCATCCCTCACTCAACAGGGGATTTGCAAAGAGAAAAGGCAGATTTAGTACCAAGTCACTGTCACACTGCAGCAAAGATAGTCTACCTAGGTGTAGGGTCAGGAATTTGGAGGTCCTTTGCAAAAATCTCAATTTGGCTTGAAATTCTGTTCATAAGACAAAGTTAAAACACAGAAATGGAAATTTAGGTTTCCAGTTTGGGTGATGGTTGATCAGTAATGAAGCTGAAACACCCTAAACTGCACATTTAAAACCAAGAGATTTTGAATGCATGCAGTAACTGAAAATAAGATTTCAATCCTGCCAGGGTTTTTTTTTTCAACTATCATAAGTTTTAATTCCTCCTTCTGCCCTCCCCACTAAGAAACCAGGAAATAGCTCTTAGTTTTGAAAAATAGCCCTTAGTCTCGAAAAATAGTTTTCAAGAATGCAGTGCTAGAAATCTGAGGAAGGTACAAATGATTAGTTAAAATAAGCAGAGGCCAGTTTTTCAAATATAAATATAAAAATAGAAATTTAATGGTTCCTACATTTACCACCTGTTAATATACTGCAGTGATGTGGAGAACAGGTCTGAACAGCTCATTAACAGCTATCATTTATTGACAATATACCATGTGTCAGACATTTTTATGGATTATCTCAGTCAATCTGCCAGCAGCCTTATGCAGGAGATATTATTAGCCCCTATTCCAATGAGGGAAAAGGTGTAAAGAGACAAGAATCTGCCTGGCATGGCCGGACTAACAATTGTAAGACAGGACTCTCACCCAGTTCTGGATGATTCCCATTACACCAGTGCCCACATTTAGCAGAGGGTATAAATCTCCCACTTCTTTATCCTTTTAAAGCCATAATATTAATTGAGTTCCAGGGACGGCTTTGCATTTTTCTATAGAGACTTTTGTTGCTGTTGTTGTAACTTTGATTTAGAACATTGTGTATGGTTTAAAAATATCTCTGATTTTTCATTCACAATCATATAGTGTTTGCTTGATAAACTACTATATCAATAGTAATCATAACAATAATGGCACATATATTCTGAGTGGAGAATTAATCTGAGTGCTTTTATATATTCATTACTAGACTCCTCATGACAACCCCCCAAAATAGTAAATTGAGTCACTGAGTACACATGGCAGCACACCCCAAGGTCACCTAATGTAAGAGTTGGGCTCCACCTGACAGCTTGGCTCCCACAACCTGCTCTTGATTCGGGCTTTCATCTGGATACAGACAAAACGCATGTCCACTTTAATCCCATGCCCAGTACATTCTTAAATGGTCTCATCATCTTAGCACAACCTGCAGATTAAAGTGGAAACTGAAAAATCGATGAAATCCATGATCAATGTGAACATCCTAATATATTGTTGAATTATTCTGCTCAATTAAGTTTTTGTTACAGAGTTAATCCACATATCTGACAAGTAAAAGAGGAATAAAAATGATGGTTTTGGAAAATTAATCAAATAAAGTGCCATGTGACATTCAACAGCTAACATGCATCTTATAACACAGTGTATGATCTGATCTATACATGTGGATGTATTTACAAGGTCCTCAAAGTATATATGGGGTCTTCTGTACACAAACCATAAGTCTAGCTCACTCTGTTTTGAACCATATACAGATATTCATTAACCTTATGAGACAAACACAAACTATTTGATGTCATGAAGCAGCTGTTGAAGTTGAGCATTAATTTTTCAACTTTGATTAGCTCAGGAGTTCTGGAATGAAAACAAAGTGAGTTTAATGGATGGATTTTTTTTTTCCTAATGATCTGAAAGTTGTCAAGTACTAAGTTTCTGATATGTTTCTATGATCTTAAAGATGTCTTGCATGGATCTATTTCTAACAGCTTCTTTTTATTGTTTTCTCTCTCTCCAGGTATTCCCAGTATTTCCAGTATTGGTAGTAAGTAAAAAATCACCAAACCAAGTCTAGGCTAGCTTTGCTTTGTTGTCCAGCATCTCAGACCTATTTTCCCAGTGTCCATTTCTGATGTACAAGAATATTTTCTTAGTGAATTGAGTGGTTTGTTCTCTGCATAGATAGGGTGAGAACACAGATAAAATATTATCTGTGTAAAGTTCCTTTGTGGTATAACGGAACCTGAGTTTTCAGATCCCTTTGGATCCATGAAGACCACCTGAACAGGGGCTCAATTACTTCCCTGACTATAGCCCCTTAACAGAAATATAAACACTGGTACTTACCTCTGTTTAGTAACCAAGAAACAAATTGAACTCCCTCCCTAGGAGTGGATATCGACTCCTGCCCTCATTTACAAAAGCAGAGAACAAATTCGATGGTGATTTTAGGGGTATTCATTAGAACCCCAGGAAAACTTCACAGTAAGGGAAATGGGGAGGGAAATTTGTTCATGCACTAAACTGCAGTGTTTGTGAAGGCCTGAAAGATGTATATCTGTGACCATAGTCTTTCCAAAGAAAAAGAAAAAAAAAATCTGTCTATTTTTCTTTCTAAAATACAGTGATCTGTGCTTTCATGAATACTTAGGTTAAAATTTAGTAAAGAACATGTAGAAATGAGAGCCAGAGACTAGAAATGTCTGCAAGAAATCTCTTGCTAGAAACCGAGGCACTGGAAAAAGAGAACTTTCAGAGACCTGCACGGTCTGTTCCCAAGGACCGCAGCCTTGAGTGTTCCCCAGCTCTCCTGGAAGTCACCGGGTGGCAGCTGCTTCCCGATAAAACAGCAGCCGCAAGACACCAAGCCCTCATTAAGGAGAAGTGCCCTCATTTTCTCAGGGCAGAGTCTGACATTTTTACTTATTATGTGTAGCTCGCCTTTTGTCTATTTCTCTGTGATGGGTAAAACCTCAGAACTAGTGGCGAGTAACAGATTAGACACTGAAGACTAAGAAAGAAGGGGTTAACACTGTTGTGTGCAAGGAGAATGGTCACTGGGGTCTCCACCCTCAAGCCTCAGTGACGGTGCCATGCCGAGTGCAGAGTGTAGTGGCTGTGGAAGCAGGACAGTACCCAGCATCCATCTGAAAAGCAATGCTCCAGTAATTTGGAGAAAACAACTTCCTGCTTTTTATAAATGCATAGTCAGGTCTTCCAATTTATAAATCAGCCCAGTTGACTTAAGCTTGTGGATAACCCCAGGCACAGATTTGTTAAGCACCAGACATATGAAATGCCGTGAAAATTGGCCGCTTTGTAAATAGCTGTGTTCACCTCAGTCAAGATAACAGCCTATGCTGCAACGTCCTGTGTGATCTTGGTGAAAAGGCATCCACGCTACCAACTTGCAAATGAAACCTGCAGCTCTGATGATCTAATCTTCTGCCTTAGTGCCCCCTGGGTCTTGGCCTCGGTGTGTGTGTACCCCACTATGTGCTCCTTTCAGGCCTTGCCAATCACATTTGCACAGGCGTTTTCGTGCAGAAGGGAGCCAAATGCAAGTCAGTGGGGACAGCCAAGGGACCCTCTGGGGATCCGTCGAGTCTCAGAAATGGATGGATGGAAAGTAGCTCTTTGGTGCTGGAGTGTGTTTCTGTTTGGAGTGTCAGTCGTGTGTTGCATGGGACCTCTGACTACATGTAGTGCTCACTCCACCTCTCATCCAGCCACCTCCACCCCATGTCCCATCTCTGAGCATCAGCAGATGTTAACCTTTTACACACTGAATCGGGAAATTCCAGCCTTGTTTTGCTTTGTTTTATTTTCAAATCAGTGGTGACCTGAAAGGATGCTTTGTAATGCTTTCGGAAAAATGTATTAACCTTTATTATCAAGAACCCAGGAAAATTTGGCTCTTGAATACATACCCAGGCCCTCAAATAAACAAAACCACCAGTTACTCCCTGCCTTTGCTTGGCCTCGGGATCCTCATGCTTAGAGGGCGATGGGTGTTTTTCCTCAGAATTCTCCACCACACAGGTTGCCAGAACTTCCAGGGATCAGTCAATATCGCACATGACTAGCTTGACTAGTGCCTGGCGTTTAGGTCAAGGGATTTATGATAAAACCATCAAGCATGAGTGTATCTTCTGGGCTGTTTTAATGGCATTTACACGTTCTTTCCTTGTGGGCTCATAAGTTGCTCATGGAAGGTACTGGTGGATTCCTTTCCTCTCCAACAGGCAAGAATTCACTTGTAAATGATTCACTGCCTGTTCTAGAGGCCACAGGAATGGGATTTCCAAGGCACAAACCATAAAAGAGGGGTCCGCTTGGATTTTAAACAAAGTTTGGGTCTTTGCCAGGGTTTTTCCCTATATCCAAAGATGGAAGTAATAAACAATAAGCAATAAATCCTACCAAATATCTAGGAAGATGCCATTATTACATGCAACACCCAGGAGACTCTGATGAACAAAGCCTATCTCAAAGAAAATGAATGATGTATGTTATCTGTATAAATTATTGATGTATGTAGCCATAAGTTGACATACATATGCTATATACACAATGACTAAAGACTCCAGAGCCCTAATAGATTTCAGTATAGATCTCAAACTGTCAATGCCTGTTTTAAGGTTCAAATGCATGGACAGAGTGGTCATCCTTTCCGATCATCTGCTAAAAATGTTTTGGAAACCAATTTCCCATTAAGGTCATTTGTACATGCTGTTGTCTCTCTATTAGGAAATAGGTTTCCCAATCATCCTAAGGGCAGTTGACATAAAAGTTGGTCATTTTGATGTGCTTTGACCATGCTGAAAAAAATACTGGTGATATTGTCAGCAATTCATGAATCCCAAAATAGCTCTGTAGCTATTTGAGCCTAGGATCTCTGTTTTAACTTTACCTGATGTGGTAATAACTCCTTCAAGTTTCTTTTTTTTCCTAGTATAAAGTATCATATACTTTTAAGTAAATATTTACACTTTTATTCAAGTGAACATTTGTTGATATTGATGATCCAAATTAATGGTTGGATGTGGGTGTTTTCCTAAAAGTGATAAATTAATCATTATCTAACATATACTATCTAATCCTTAAAAGCCTGAAAAGCAAGTGAGTTTACTAATTATGTTAGATAGCATGACATAAAAAAACATAATTAAAACAATAAGAATTGGCCTAATGTGCAAATAGCTTTCTGTGGGTGACCATCACTTAAAAAAAATCAGATGACAGATGAGTTCGAGGTTAAAGGTAGGTCAATCAGTGCAATGAAAGATCATAACAAGAAAGACCATTCTTTAAAACTTGAACTTTTAAGTCAATAAGACATTTCTTTGAATAAACTCAAGAGAGGAAGATATTTTGTGAACCGGACTCTACATTCCTTCCTTAAGTTACTCTCAAATGACTGACATGATGATATATAAAGCATAAAATATTGATGAAGGTGTTGACTGCCCTTCTTTCTGATGTATTTAATGTGAAATAATAGTTCACTTAAGGGAAATCCTATTTTCCTGCTTTCTCTTCTAAATGAGCATTATCTTTATCACAGAGATAAAAATCCATCTCTAATTTGATTTAATTGGCAAGACTATTAAACAAGAGAAGTGCTACCTACAGGGATCCATCAGGCTGTTGAGAAAGCCCAGAGAATGTTTTCATACTTGAAAACAGTTCATGCCACTTGGAGACCTTATAAAAGTTGCTTTCCATACAGCATCCAAATATTTTTGTTCAGAACCAACTGACTGTAGGAACCTGAATCGTGAGGGAAATAACAGGGTTAATCATTTCCCACCCAAGGGTTATTAGCAATCATGTGCATGCTACCCAGAGAGCTGCCGTTGTTTGTTTTTTCCCTTTGCTTTAATACTTCTAAATCCTCAAAATAAAAGTTTCATTTAAATTGCCCTTTAACTAATTAGGTTTCACGTAGTGAGTAAAAAAAAATGATCAGACTCGTGTAGCTATCTTGCAATTGCAGGGTGTGCTACCTTCCTTTTGGACTGTTTGCTGATGTTCTTGAAGGAAAGCTGAGGTCCCGGGTGGAATGCCTTCAGGACTTGTTCTATCATGTATCCAGTATCCTCATCCCAGGTCCATTTCATATTCGTGTAACTAGCATTTCACATTCATGAAACCTTTGTGGTTATCCTAAAACTGAATGAACATTAGGACAGAGCTGCTTCTTTCATCCTGAAGAATAAACCAAGCATTCCAACGAAGGAAGGGAAAGTTACTGCTACCTTTAAGAAGAGAAGAGATCTTGAACAATCTTTATTGACAAAATTTCCCACCTTAAGCAAACTGATTTTATATGTATATACTAATCTTTTCCCAGATTAATTTTTAAATTATTTGAGTGTCAAACCATGTTTTAAGTGTGAGCTAATATCTCTGCCTTTTTAATTCTTTCTACATGGGGAGGGGGCGCAATCTGGAAATTTCTAGCACATACAAAGATTTGCCGAGATCCCCAAAAGTTCCTTTGAAGTTTCAAATGTATCCTGATGTGAATTCCCCTACCGAGTGTGAGTTTCATTGAAGACTTCTTGGAGTGTGAATATGGCCAACTAATAGCTGCACTTCCTGAGAAGAATTGGAACCTTTCTTTGGGCGTGGAGGGATATATGTGCTTCTGTCTACAAAATTCTATTTTGCAGTGAATCAGAGACTCAGGGTGGCTGAGTAACTTGTCCGGGAAAGCCCATCTGACTCCAAAGGCTACACTTAACAACATCTCTCTAAACTGAACAGATTGGAAAAGGAAAGTTCTAGATGTACTGATTCCTGATCCCTCCCATCCACTAGGCGGCATCTTAGCCTTTTTTGGTCCCTGTATTGATCCACTTCTGTATTGGGAACTTTCATGTTCATTGCCTGGTACCTCACTGTGTTGTCCAGACTTATAAGTGTGAAGTGTAGGGAGAGGGGACAAGATAGTGGGACCCTTCCCTACTCAGCTACACCCTTCCACTCTGCCAAACACCCCGATATTATGAGGAAGAGGGGAAATATGTAGATGTCAGATATACTAAGAAATATGAGAGAGTTTGTGAAATTAACTATGCAAAAGGTGAAATGACATGTAAAAATCCAAGTTTTTTTTTTATAAGATAATCACTAACAGTGAAATAAAATTCTATGTGTCCTCTCAAGGACAGACTAACTGCTATCACATCATTAAATTGCATCTTCCCCACCTGTTTAATGAGGCTGTATTTCTGGAATAGGCATCGCACTGGGAAGATGGTAAGATTATCTTCAAAGCCCTAGGGATTTCTTCTGGAGAACGTTAGAGTTTTCTACAGATTCCTTTTTAGCTGTCAGTTATGTTGTTTCCAGATTCCCTAAGGAACAACAGCAGTACCTGAATAAACCCAAGGGAACCCTGTGACTTTAACTCCACTGATATTATTCTCATAATTCCCTGGAAGAAGGATGGCTAATGAAGACTCAGTAACATCTCTCAGCAGTGGTTTTTCCATGGTAGTACCCTGTTTTGCAGTATATTTTAAAACCCCAAAATGATGTAATACTTATTAATAAACATAAGGAATAACTCACCCAGCTTCATCACTCTACAAACAAGGTCAGTTAAAGCTTAACTGAATTGCCAAAGTTATCAGCGCATCACCAAGGCAGGATTTCAACTCAGTATCCACTTTCCAAGACTGCATTTGTTGTGACATTAGAATCCTGCTTTTCATTTAGATTACCAAAATATGAAATACTGAAAACCTATGTGAAAGAACATTCTAAAAAGGAATGAATGGAAAAATATAGTCGCACTTTAATTTTCTTTAAGGATGTCCTCAAAGTTAAAGTTGCCCCTGAGTAACTTTTAATGACTGCCATACATGATAAAGACAACTCTTAATATTCTTAAACCACCCTACTTGCAACATTTTTTGATAGAAACAAAGTTTTTTTAGTTTTCTGCTGAAACCTTGCTTTATGGTTAATTCACTATGATATCAGCAATAGACAGACAAGTTCAGCAACTGTAACATAGTTTTCTCCAACTTACAGTGCAGAATTTTCCTGGGGGAACAAGAGGAGAAAAACTTTCTTCCAGAGCTAGAATCATGTTTTGTTTCTTTTTTTCTGATTCATAAAAATAAAACGGAAATACCACAACTAAATTGTCACATAACAATTTTCTACTTAACGGAACAAAAGTGAAGTTATGTATTTTTATCTTAGTTCAAACCGGACTTTATAAATTAAAAAAAAAAAAACTTGTAAATCAACATTTCAACATTTTGTCTTTAGATGTTAAAAATTAAAATTTTTCCTACAGTATTCCAGAATAATTTCTATTGCTTTCTAAACAATCGAATTGATTGATATGAGCCCTAGAACTGGCTTACTTTTAAAAATAAGCTGTACCTTATACGAGACTATTTTTTAATTCAGAATTACTCACTATGGAAACAATCAAGAGGGTAAAAATTAGGGGAACTCACTATTTTTTCTACTTTTATTCAGTAAAAACTGTTTACCAAAATATGAAATATTGAAATACTATGTGTTACAGCATTCTAGAAAGGAATGTTTACTAGAGTAATTTGAATTTTATTTCAATATATCATTATCGAATAAGAAGAGTTAATATTTACTGACTGTTCATATTTGTTGTCATGCTACAAATATAATTCAGTCAGTCTTGACAACAACTAGCATGTAGTTTCATTATCCCCATTTCACAGATGAGAAAACTTAGACACAGAAATTAAAGACTTTATCCAAGAGACAGCTGGAAGCTGTCACATCTGGACCAGGCTCCTGCTGTGAGATGAAGAACACCTCATTTCACTCTCTTACCTGTCTTCAAAACACTGGAGACAGGACTGGCATGACTGACCTCCAGAGAGTGGCAGGATCAACATCCCTCCAATGTCTACCTTAAAAAGCATTTCTTAGGAGAGACCAACAAATTTATGGGTAAATCCCCTGCCCACAATTATCTCACTGAAATTAATATTTTACCCAAACTTACTGGACCCTAGTCATTAGTCTTCCTTGGTTTATTGGTTGTAAAACATTCTCTTTTTTCACTTTGTCTAAATGCCTTTGTAAAGACTAATGGAGGTACATTAAATTGCTATTGTGGGTTCATGCTTCCAACCAGCCCACAGTCTACAACTGTGTCAATCTCTCTCATGCATCCTCTCTCACACTCTGCTCCCAACTCTTTACAAGAGATAGAACTGGGATTCAAATTCAGCCAGAATGCCAGGCATGGTAGCGTGTGCCTGTAAGCAACAGCTTATAAAATTGCAGCAGGGTCTGGGGATCGCAGGTCAAGTCCCGCCTGGAGCAACACAGCAAGACCTATCCCCCCAAAAATAGCTGGGAGTGGTGGTGCATGCCTGTAATCCTAGCTACCTGGAAAGCTGTGACTGGGGATTGCTTGAGTCCATGGTACCCCGGACAACATGAGCCTATGGTTCCACAGGCATCAAAGGGAGACCTAGTCTCAAAAATAAATGGATGGATGGATGGATGGATGGATGGATGGATGGATGGATGGATGGATGGATGGATGGATGGATGGATCAATCGATCGATAGATCGATAGATCGATAGATCAATAGATCGATAGATCGATGATAGATAGATAGATAGATAGATAGATAGATAGATAGATAGATAGATAGATAGATAGATAGATAGATAGATAGATAGATAGATAGATAAATAAGTAAGTAAGTAAATAAATAGAAACCAAATTCAGCCAGAGCTCTATGTACCTATATGGTATCTTGAATATATTACCCTACATAGATGTTTTCTAGGCTTCCCTTTGTCAAGTGAATAGCTCAGCAATGACAACAGAGTAAGAGCATCTGCTGGGCATGGCAGATCTTCTGTTTCTTTCAGAAGAGGACAGTTGTGGGGCACATCATTTCAATCCCTGCACTCCCAGTGTCAGTGTCTTTGGAATCCAGTTGGAGATTATCAAGACAAATTTCATCCATTTTCTCAAATGTATGGGACCAGAATCCTTAGATGGAATTTCCATAGAAAGCTACTCCTGAAAATTGGCCATCTACAATCCAATTGGAAGGATAGGGTAATTGAAGGAAGAGTGATCCCTTTCCCTGGCCCCACCATTTTGAACTCTCACTCAGTTTCTACTCTGCCATTTAAAAGGTTCACAGTCAAAACATGCAGAGATAGTTTCCCTTCATACAGGGATATAAAATCTCCTGGGTTCCCCCAAAGAGCATGTGCCTCAGCCAACTAACTCCATCCTTCCATGAACTTAGTATGGGTCCACTGGGCTTATGAGGGGACCCCTAGAGAGAAGGAACATACAGATGAGAGAAACTTGAGCCATCTTATAGCCCAGCACCTTTATCTCACAGGCAAAGAAACTGAAGGTTAGAGAAATTGACAGCCCCGAGAACAGAATTGAAGCTAGATCCCTCATTGGAGTGTAATGTCCTTTGCCTGTAACAAACCACCACTCTAAGATCTTTGTATTAACCCAAAGATATGGTGATTTGTGAAAAAATGAAATTAATGTTTTGCAATTGTTCACCTGGAAGCAATACAAATATTTTTAAACTCATAATTTTCCTATTTTTAGTTTCCAACTACCTAAAATAAGTGACTGGCTGTCTTAAAATTTTTGAGGTTTCCTGTTATCAAGATACCTATCATTAAGTTGAATATGATAACAGAGAATTTGTCTCAGTTATACTGTTCATATCATATATAGGCATCCAGTGTGCTTAAGTTCTGGCAACTAAACATTTGATAGTCATATTGATGGAATTATTTACTATGTACCTGCTCTTAGAATAATGAGAAGCTAGAGGATAGCTAATTTTGAATTGTTTTCTTAAATGGTTTTATCAACAAGAAAAAATAAATGTTTTAAAATTAAGATGAGCTATTAAATTTTTTAAAATCTTATAACATTCAAATTTTAAAGTATTTGAGCACTGATGGGTCATACAGGAATCACAAATGTCAATATCCATTTTTCAGTCTACTTTTTTTCCTCCCAAGGGAAAGACATTGCACATGAAATTTTTTCCACTGCAGGCATGTATAAATAAGATTAAAATTTCACATTGTGGCTGCCAGTGGTTCTGACTTTTAATTATTTAGGATGGCTAAATATCCCACATAATTAAAATTATTTGGGAATAGAATGTCTAATTATATTCCTAGACAAATACAAAGACCACCCTCCCCACCCCTCAAGAAACAAACTTAGGTACTTAAGACAGATGATAAGGATCAGTTTATGGCTGAGAAATCTGCCTTAATCGTTCCATATAGATCAAGATAGTTATAACAATTCAAAAACATGATGACAAATATTAATTTTATACATATAGAAAGATCTTTATAATAGAACCTCAGCATCCTGGGAAAAATAATAAAACACCAAGAAAAGAGCTACAGTAAAATGTAGGCACAAATAAATATATTGGAATATATTGGAATACAGAATATAGTTTATAAAGTAAATGTTCAAATCTCATGTCTAAATTGATCTAATGTAAAATATTTGTCATCACTTAAATTTCATGACAAAGTTTACAAGCAAAGCAGTAAATCTACTATGACTTTCATTTCATAGAGACAATTATCTTTAAATTTAGGAATATCACCCCCACTGTGACCTGGACTTGTCTCCTACAGGAAAAAGAGAACTATTTCAACAAAGTAAGATATTTTTAGTTTCATGCTAATAAGTATGCATTTTTACATTAAACCATGCCAGTGGCATGACTTTTTTCTAAATAATTTATAATATTAATTCCATCAAAATACAAATTCATAGTCTTGCAAAGCTGATGGTCACAGTTCAAATAGGTTTATTTTGCAAACTCATTATCTACTTCATGTAAAATGCTCAAGTAAGAGCAACATTCAGCCAATAACTTGCATATCTGTCTGCATGTTACTAAAATACTAAATATCTAATAACTGGATGCAGATGTGAAAATTTATTATGTTTTTATTCATAAACTTCGACAGTGCAAGATTGATATTAAGACTTCCTTTGCTCTTATGCATATATGAATACATATACAAATAGACACACTCAGAATAACAGTAGGTCAGCTTTTCTAACATATATTAAAAAGCCAAAGTGATGGTGAAATTTCCATGTCATGCAAGAATGTTTCCACTGTGATCAAATTCTAGAGGAAAAAAATCTGATAATAACTGTATACAGTAGCTTAGCCACTTGATATCAATTATTCAATCATTAGATATTAACTGAGGCTTCTGCAAGTCTTTCCTCTTCCATGAAGAGCTTCAGCCTAATTAGGAAGAAAAGAAGTAGACCCATGAACTTCAAGCTAGCAATGTTCAAATTCAGAGTATTCACATATCAGTGAGAAATCAGGGACCTGCTGGAGGGGTTCAGAGGCGTTAATTCTCCTGATGGATATGAGTGGTCCCGGAAGGACAGAAGAGATGTGGGTCTGAGCTGACCGCCATGGTTGATAGAATTTGAACCTTGAAATGACCAACTTCCCTCATCAAATTCTAAATCTGGCTGTTTTTCTGCTTTTCTGTCTTAATATTTTATAGTAGTCTATAAGAGACAGCATCAATTCTTCAGTTAATGATGCATCTAATTATATCTGGACTAAAACCAATAATGCTAGCAACTGCTTTGATCAGAAAACGTCATGGAAAGATTGACACATCTCTACAACTAAGTCTTAAATTTAATCAGAAGTATTTTTGGACCATCTTCCCTAGACCAGCAGGATGGATAATCCCTCTCTTAGTAATTGCATAAATAAAAATAGAAAATAAATTCACTTCTTTTCAGAGATAATGGCTCACACTTAAAACATGCCCCAAAGAAGCTCTCACAAAGGATGAATGCCTCCAGTTCATATCTGTAAATATAAATTGTGGAAATGGAATTCTCAAGTGAGAAATTATTTCTTTTGTGTTATCTTGTAGTTTCAGGCACCATTTTATGTAAGAGTTTGAATTGCTGAAGTCCCTATTTGGTTATTTGTAAGAATACTCTGTTGCAAAAGTAAATGGATATAACTTTGTTAGGAAAGGGACTGTAGATTTAATGTCCATTCAATGTTTTGGGAATCATCAATTGCTTGCTCTTGAGTCATGTTTTGTTAAGTACATCACAGCCAAGTTAAAGACCAGTTTTGTGGTTTGTGTCTTTGTCCATACAATTTCTGTTTAGACCAAATGACATTATAGCTGAAAATAACATACCCTGATTTCTCCTGATGAATGCAGCTCCTTCAAAGTTTAATAGGATATGGCCGAATAATTCTTCCCTTGAGGGTTCTAACCCAAAACAAGGTAGGAGCATGAAATTCCTACTGATATAAAAACCTACATGTTTAGAGGAAAGACTCCATATACTATTTTTAGCACTAAATAAGAGCATTATCACGAATGCCATGGTTTTGAAAGAGTCATAATTCAAATCATTTTTACTAATATGAAGTGCCCAAGAAATATTGCACTCAACAATGTAGGAAAAAATTAGGTGGTGTAGAAGTTATAAGCATTTTATGAGTCCTGAGTTCTATTGTTATCACAGTGTGCAGTACAAATGTCTAAAATTTTGTGAGAGGAACAAGCACCTTCTACTGTCTTCTTTTCACTGTTTCTCAAGAAAACTAGCTGGTATATATGTTGTATTGAGGTCAGAGAAAATACTGGAAGACAGTAGAACCAACCCTAATAGGCTAGCTTTCTTTCAGTGTTGCTCCATATTGCCTCAGAGGATTTGGAGCCAGTCTATCTGCCTGTCTGTCTGTCTCTCTCTCTCTTCTCTCTTTTCTCTCTCTCTCTTTCTCTCTCTCTCTACCCCCCTCCATACTTACTCTGCTGTGACGGCCTTCCTTCCAACCCTTTATCAATTAGTATTCACGTCCACCAACATTAAGAGTAACCTGTTTTCTGTCTGTCCTTAAAGCAGTAATTAACTTCTGACTCCTGACTTCTAATGTCAAAAATTAAGACAGACAATAGTGCAATTATGCAGGAAGAAATAGAGCTTCTAAAAAGAATAACATTCATAGGGTACAGTATAATTCACAGTAGTTTCTAACCTATAGATAGATGTGCATAAATAGTAATTTATTTTAATATAAAATTCTATTCTTTTGCTGCATCTTTCTAAAAAAGAAAAGGCACATCTTTGGCTTCACCTTCCTTAGTTATACACAGGATGTTACTTTGAAACACTAATGAATACAGATGGAGAAGGAAATGAGCAAAAGGAGGAACCAGGAAATAGCTGCTAAGCAAAACAAAATATATTAGCAATTTGTTCAGAAGTCAAATTGGAAGGGCTGCATTTGCAATCCTTGATCGGAGTGATGAAATCAAGATTGTCCTAGATACATATATTACTAGCAAATAGAATTATCTTAATCATCTGCTCCAAATGAATTTTTTCAAGTTTCTACATACGTACGTAGAAGAAGAAATACAGATCAAGCTCATGACCCTATTATTGTAATTGTAGAGCATTCGAGTAAGATTTAGTGGTTTTATTCCTTTGCAAGTTCAATGACAATATCTTCAGTGAAATGTCACTCAATGTTTCCCATCGAATCTTACAGCTCAAACAAATTAGACTAGACAGGATCTAAGACTTAACACTTCTCACAGTGAGTTTTGAGTCAAACAACATCATGCACTATTCAAACCTGAGAAAGATGTATTTAATTATTTTACTATGTTTTCTATGTCACAAGACTAAAAGCTTTCAGAAATATCTTTAGTTAATGTCAGTTGGAGTGTTTCGGAGTGTGAATAATGAGTTCAAATGAATTTATTTGAGAAGCAGCCCAGTTGAATAAAGTGCTCCAACTTGAAGCTTTATTTTTAGTTTTAGGGTGCTCTTCCTAAAAAGAAGCAAGTTCTGGGCAGTCATAATTTATCTTGTGAACATCTGCAACAAGTATCAGCCTCTATTTTGTTTTTGTTATTTTCACAAGCAACTGTTCATGAATGATTGGGTAAGAATTGTGGCCAAACTTAGAGGGAAATTTCTGCTATTAACAAACCATATTACAAAGGTAATAAATGCTAGGAAGAAAAAAAATTTTTTTTAATGTAGACAGATTCAAGGTGTCACTGATTGGTTAACCACTGTGACTATTTTGTGTGTTGTATAGTCATCTTAACAAAAGCAGCCCAATTGGTTAACATGAATCACATTGTTACCCAGAATCACAGTGTTGTTGCTAATTAGCTCAACATCACAACCACTGTTTTAAAAGAGGTACAATAGGGAAACCTAATGCCTCTCTTCTTATTAGAATAAGCCTTGCATAAGGATTGAAGTAGTCTATTTTTTTTTCTGCCTCTGAAAATAAAGCTTCCAAACTTTATTACTGATAATGTTAAAACCATTTTCAGATAAATATAAGACTTCCTTTGTAATTGAAACAAACTATCAGAAATAACAGAGGAAATAATCTCTTCACTTAGGGCTTCTTTTCAAGTGGGTTGATTATGTTATTACAGTTTGAACGTTTCACTATTGTTTCTAATGTGCTGTTCATTCTTTTAAATCTATCCAGTTGCTCCCAAATTAGCTTTGTCAACAGTTTCTTCTGTTCAAGTTGCAAACCACAAGAGAGGTAGGAATTCTTGGATTCATACAGTGATTTCATGGTGTTATGTGTTGTGAAACATTGCACTGTATGAATCTGGAATATCTGTGAAGTGTACCCATCAGTTTATTGGTGAGGTATGTTGACTGATACCAATCGATGCATCAAATAATACTGAGAATGTCATGCGGGGGAAAAAATGCTTCACTTCAGAAATTTGACTGCTGCATATTTTTTAAAAATGCTGCAACATTTGTTTTTTAAAAGATTAATATGAATCAGTTACAGCAATCTAGAGTCCTGTTTAGAACATGAAACATCAGAATTTTGACATTGTTACTCATTTGCATAGAAAACAAAGAAACCCACTTGCAATGAGTTTCTAGGATACTTTTCATAGATCAGAAAGCTGAGTTCCATAATGGTGCCCATTTTGACTCCATAGCGAATGAAACACTGTGGATTTTCTACTTGCAAATGCCATTTAGAATGAATTTCGACAAATATCAGTGAAGCTATCCACCAGATTAAGTATTGGTTATGATCCCCAAATAAGTGTATTTCCTGCTTGAAATGAAAGTGAACAGTATCTCATCAGTGACTCATGAGTGACCCATTCTAACTAGCATCTTGTCATTTGCAGAAAGAAGATTTTTTCAGGAAACATAATGACCCCTGCTTTTGTTATTATCATTTCCCTTTCAGTGTCATATGTGACAGATGTGTCTTGTCTTCTCCCCCTAACTGACATATGTCATGTTTTCGTTTTTTTTTTTTTTCTCATGAGACACCTCTTCTGAAGAAACATGTACTAACAAAGTCTGAATTTAATTTGATATACTTGGTAAGCATGACCATCCCAGCTTCCCTATTCCTTTTCAAATTTAGCCAAATCATCTCCAGATCTTCATTACCATTTAAATGGTCCTTCTGGTTAAAAGATGGGGTAAAGAGAAACTTTCAGTCTTTTAATCCATGTCTCAAACTTCCCTCACAAGTTGTTTGTGTGTATATATGGACCCGTGAAGGTTCTTCTTAGAGGAAAAACCAAATGAATTTGTAATGTGTGAAAGTAATTCTTTATGAACAGGTAACATGCTTACCTGTTTGGGTGTATGCACATCTGATCAGGTAGTCTCTGAACTAAGCAAGGATGCTGCCTCAACTGTGATATACAATCCACACAGAGAAACCCAGGAAGCGATGGGGAAAGGAAAGGAAAAAGGCCCCCTCACCTGGACACACACCACTGATTCTCCAGGTGCTTAGGGTCACAGCATTAATGAAGTCCACACACGATGGAATTAGTAAGACATCAACAAACAAGGGGGGATCATAGAAATTCTACACAATCATCAAATGACATGTCTGGGATAACTTCAGAAGTTACATCAGGTTGCAAATAGGATTGGACATGGAATATGAAACAAAAACAACAACAGAAAAAAAGTTATAGCTTTCTCACACCCCGGGGAAGCCCCCCAGGCAAGGGGAGAATAAATTTTAGGGTTCAAATTCACTTACCTTCTGTTTTGCTAAAATCTCTATCCAAAATCCTTGTGTCATGAAAGACTAAAATGAATTTTTTCACCTGTTCTGGTGTTTAATACACTTTCCTCATTTGGAAAAAAAAAAACCTTAAAATTTTTCTTTTAAATCTACCTTGTCACACTCAGAGTTCTTTATCTTGTTTTGTATTCACACGGGTAATTGGGATAGTGTAATTAGAAGCATTGTGGGAACAATAAAGAAAAAAGACACTAGGGGATACAGAACCCTTTCTCTTCTCAACACCATTTCTCTTCCATTTTCTTTCTCGCCAAACATTGACTTTCCAGTTACTTTTACCTGCCCAGTCTTATCCAGCCAGTCTCATCCAGACAATCTCAGTCAGCAAGACCTTCTAAACCTTAGGAAAAGGTTTGGTTCTGTCCTCATCTAGAAGCTGACATTGGATTCTTCCTCTTCTAAAAGCAAGTTTGACTCTTCTTCTTCTCAGTGAGGCCAAGCACCAGTCTTCTAATGTCCTTACAGGATGCCAGATGGGGGATTTTGCCCCTCAAGGGAATGTCTGGTTGTCACAATTTGGAAATTGCTGCTGCATATAGTGGGCAGAGGCCAGGGATGCCTCTGACTAGCTGACAAAATACAGGACAAGGAATTATTTGGCCCAAAAATGTCATTAGTTTCAGGTTAGGAAACCCTGCCTTAGACTCTGCTAGTCTTGGCTCATTCATGTCACCCCTGTGGTGCATTTTGGTTCTCAGGAAATATTGTTTCCAAGGCTGGTTTTGCCATACCATGAAGTAAATCTTAGAGACTGCATAAGTTTTGTTTGCTTATCAGTAACTCATTAAAACTTGTTTGAAAACACACAGATCATCTGTAATGTGATTTGAGATTGAGTAATCATAAAACCAATTTTTAAAACTCTGCTTTTACTTCCTCAACCAATATGCATAGGTATAATATTAATTCTCAACTAAAATAATCACTAACTCGGTGATGTTTTGTTGTGTGGCTGTTTTTGTCAGTGCTTTTAATATATAAGAGAGAATTCCCACAAAAAATTACAAAAATAAAATATATATATATAAGATAGAAGCAGACTGTCATGGAATGTGAATGGTAGACAAATGAATTTAAACTGAACTTTTCTCTGACTCTTCCTCTCTCCTAAAGAAAGGCAACTTCGGATCATCATTGATTCATTTTTGGAGTGTTTAGTGTGTGCTAGATGATGTTCTTTTAATTCTGTTGCTACACCCTGTACTCATAGTTACAACCAGAGTATGGGGGTGGCACTGTTTTATATACTTTTCAGATGTTATAAATTCTACAAAAAATGTAAATAGGATTAAGAAAATGGAAGCCTATTATTTCAGAAAAAGTGGTCATGGAATTTTCTTTGAGCAGAGACCAGAAAATGAAATGAGGAAGGAAGCAAATTATGGGGAAGTCTGGTGGTGGAATATTCCAAAGAGCTCAGCAAATGCAAAGGTCTTAGAAGTGCAGGCATGTTTTCAGAATAACATGGAGAGATTGTCCAGGGGGTGAGGAAGTGATAACAACAAGCGCCCCAGGATAGCAAGGGCAAGATCCACTGGGAGTGAATAAACTCAAATTCTGTCTTTTATTCTGCGGGAGATAGAAAGCCATTGGGATTACAAGCAGAAGTGCCATGACCTAATTTAGTCTCAGGGGATTTGCTCTGACTCTGAAGAGGAGACCATCACAATGCCAGAGGCAATGAGATCAGTTTGGAGTCAACAGCAATGATCTTGGCTTGGCTATCTTTAAAGTGAGAGGTGGTGAGATGTGAAATATTTTTAAATATTCACCAAAAGGATCTGCTAATTGATTGTTTATGGTGAGGAAAAGAGAGACGTCAAGAAGAATTTCAGGAATTTTGAGCTAAGCCACTGGAAATAAATGGAGCTGTTGTTTACAGAGATAAGGCTGTTTGAATGAGTTGCAGGTTCTGGAAAGTAACCAAAGATCTCGGTTTTAAACATATTAAATTGAATGTTTGTTAAAAATCCATGTGGAAACATGAAGAGGGCAGCTGGTTTATGAGCCTGGATAAAGTTTCACTAAAAGGAGAGTTGGTCCAAGCTGGAAATTACTTAGAAAGTCAGCATACAGAGACGTTAATTAGGAGGCTGGGTAAAAGAACTGGCTTTAGCTGAGCCTAAGGAACAAAGAGGCCCAAGGACTAAGCTCTGAGACATCATTTGAGGAGCAGGACAAAAAATCAAGAGAAAGACAAAATAATGATGATGATGATGATGATGATGATGATGATGATGATGATGATGGTGGTGGTGGTGGTGATGGTGGTGGTGGTGGTGGTGGTGGTAGAGAATGAGGAAGGAGAACCAACGAGAACCACAGCCTGAAAAGCCTTAGCCACTCAGCACTCGGGAAGGACAGACAGACAGTCCTGGGGGGCCCACTGAGGTCCATGGTCAAAGCTGAAGGTGAGGCTTGCTTTAAAATGGTTGCAGAAAAACTCCCACCACATTTATTTCCTGGGGTGTAACGTAGGGAGATGGAAATTTAGAGCTGATGACAGTTTTTTTGGAAATTATTATTTATTAAAAGTGGATTTAAGAGCCTGGGTAGGTGAGAGTATATGAAAGGGAGTGATTTTATTTTTTTTTAATAATTTATTTATGAAAGGGAGTGATTTTAAAGATGGACTGTGGACTCTTTACCTTGTTGTTTGCTTGTTGTTGTTGTTGTTGTTGTTGTTGTTGTTGTTGTTGTTTTAAGCAAAATGAGGGAGGGCAAGAGAAACCAGTAAAATGGAGGAGCAAAGAATTATTGAACTCTTAATATCATCCGTTCAGGGCTTAATATGATAATGCAGCTCAAACTCTATTATTAATGATCATTAATGGATTTTGTGCCTGTACGGATAGACTAGTTACTCAAGAGTGGTAAAGTAACAGAATACTGAAAAATAATACAGCAGTCTCATAATGACATTTGGAATGCCTTGCACTTCAATAGTATCCCCATGTTTTTCAAATAACTTTCAAAGATCTTTTATTTTCTGCATCATGGCCAGAGAAACAGCTTTATCAAAGTTTCAGAAGAGTCTCAGAAGTCTTGAAGAATCAGTTGTTATTAGCCTGTTTTCTCCATGATAAGGCATCTCAAATATCTATCTTCTGAAATTAGATAATATTGATTATAGTGTGTTTACTTGAGCAGGCTTTGCATAGGATGGTACAATCTACTTAGAAAATCATGCATTTATAGAATGTGTTATTTAACATTTCCTATCACAAAACTCGGTTTTTATAGAAGACCCTGAGACAGATAGTTAATGTCATCACAGATGTGTATACCATTCACTACATTCAAAGAACAGGGTGATGTTTGACATGTCTCAGGTAATTCATGCAATTGATCTAGAAAGTGTCAAGCTTGAATATAGACAGGTGCATCTTTCTTTTGGATCAAGCCTTGTCAGATGGAACTCTCAGCATGTAGTTCTAACTGCTGGGCAGACGCTACAGGAGCCTTTTGTTACCCTCAAACAACTGTGTAAGAGAATTTCACCAGCCTTATCCTCTGTGTTTCCAACTTTAGGTCTTTGCATGCTCTTTCTTTCACCTGATATAATCATTCCTTCCTTTAAAATAAATAAATAAATACATAAATAAATACATAAACAAACAAACAAACAAACAAACAAACCT
Source organism: Uropsilus gracilis (assembly GCA_004024945.1). Lineage (NCBI taxonomy): Eukaryota > Metazoa > Chordata > Mammalia > Eulipotyphla > Talpidae > Uropsilus > Uropsilus gracilis. The sequence continues at coordinate 33,847 of PVHY01002180.1, read as the reverse complement.
TGTCTGCCCTTCCAGGACAGACAAGTAAATCCAGGGTTAAATTAGTTTTTCCTAGTTCCCCTTGAGTAGAATGAACTTCTTTAGATGATGCTGTGTCACTCCTTGGTTTTCTTAGCACCTTCTGTTTGTTTTCTTGTTATCTGAGCATGTTTGTCTTATCTAAACAGGCTTGTTGACAAAAAGGCTTCTCTGCAGTTCCAGAGGTTCCTAGAATTACTTTATGCCAATACAAGATGCTTTTAGAAAAGTTGAATTAAAAAAAGTTGAATTAGGGTCGGGCACGGTGGCTCGTGCCTGTAAGCTTCAGCCTATGAAGCGGCCAGGGCTAGGGATAGCGGTTCAAGTCCCACCTGGAGCCCGTAGCAAGACCTAGTTCCAAAAAATAGCTGGGCGTGGTGGCGCACGCCTGTAGTCCCAGCTACCTGGGAAGCTGAGGCGGGGATTGCTTGAGTCTGTGGTGTCCCGGGCAACGAGAGCCTGCAGTTCCACATGCAAAAACAGCGAGACCTATTCTCAAAAAAAAGTTGAATTAATCAGGCTAGGTGCGCCTGGCAGAAGGAGCAGTGAAGAACGATGCCCGCAGAGAAGTGTCTTGACACAGGGGGAGTCTGATGACACATCTCTTCATGCCTACTCCCCAAGATTGACAAGCAACTCCAACATCCCCCTGTAGTAGCTAGCTATAGAGGGAGACACACTGTGGTGTCTCCCTTGCAACAGCTACTCCTTGCTAACAGCTTCAGGTTAGAAGGATCTTCCCTGTTTCAGGCTTTCAACCCAAGGAAAGCTCTAGAAAAAAAAATTTCCTGAGGATTCAGAAATACTGCAATTCCAAAAGATGTAGTGTATTAAAGTGAAATGCTTGTTGTCGTCAAAGAGAATTGACTCTGGTCATCTGTAATTATATTACTTTTTGCTGTTGTAGTATAAATTTGACGTGTCTTAACTACTAAATGTGTGCAGATGATTTTCTTGTCCCATCTTTTTTTTTCTTTTTTCACATAACATACTAATTTTATATTTTACTAACATTAAGAGTAGATTTTGGTGGCACCATCTTTTACATGGAGTCCCAGAAACTCTTTGTCCCAGAGTTCACCCTCTGGTTCCACCCTGACCCCTCCTTGTCTCTACCACTTGAGCACAGTGATACAGCTAAGCTTCCCATAGAGAAAGTGGTATGCCTGCAGCAAACCACTCATTTTTCTTACTCTGAAATTCTGAGGTCCACGAGGTGCTGAAGATATTCCTCTCCTCGCCATTTCCAGTGTTCTTGTCGGCTATCCAAATATAATTTCATTTTGTCAGGACCTTGAACTCTGCCCTCTAATGTTATAACTGACTGTCCGATAAGTGACCCACAGGGTTCCTTGTGACAGGTAGTAACATTATTCTTTCTCTTTATTCAGATAATGTTTCTTCATTTTTTGCTCTGGTTAGCAAATGTAATTCCTCCAAGATGTGCAGCTGGGCCAAAAGAGTAACTTAGGACATTGACCAGTGCCTGTCAGAGAGTAGAGCTACTTCATAAAATCCTTACTGAACGAATCAATGAATGGGCTCAAATATTACTTACTAATGGTACAGAATAAAAGCCAGACATAAAGGAGAGCATTGTTAATGTTCACAGTAGCAGGGTTGGCCTACTCTCCACTTCTAAGAAGACAAAATAAGTCCCCCACCTCGTTGCCTTTCACACTGACTTTTCTGTCCTTTTTGACCATTATTGCTATCCATGGAGGCTTTATCTTTACAACATTTCCTGAAAAGGTTGATTGGAGTACAACTTGCTTCGGTTGAGATGCAGTTGGGGAAGATATCCAATCATCCCACCCACCCTATCAACTCTTCTCTTTTCTCCATCTCCTTGTCTAGTTCTAATAAGCATCATCCCTAAGGCAAAAGGTCTCCCTTACATTTGGGGGAGACAAAGGGAAAGAAGTTCTGGGATAAGGTAGCTGCCTAATCTTTCTTTTGTAGCAGACTCAGTTTGAAACCTAAAAGAGCATCTTAAGAGTGCATCATTTGTACAAATAATGTCCCTGTTTTTATTTTCCTCACAGAAAACCAGACATGATTTAACTTGATGAAAGGCATGACAAAGTCGTTTTCTCCTCCTAGCATTTGGAAAAATCAAAAATAATTATTTTGTTGTTTAGATCCCTATTAAATTTGCCATGAGGTCTATGAAATTCTGACATACTTACTTTCTGGACATAAATGATAACAAGAGTCTAAACAAAGCAACCATGGGTGATGGCAGATGCAGGCTTTAGCTGATCACATACCCCCTCTTTCTTTTTAAGACTGCAGATGCAAAAAGAACATGGGGGATGTTATGCAAAGACAGTAAAGTTCTTTGTGCAAAAATTAGTCTTTTGCATCAGTGGAAACCAAGTCTTCCCACATTTTAAAAGGTATACACCTGCAAATGCTTCTGTTCATCCTGTCTGCCAAGAGCTAACAATTCCAGTCATGTTCTGAATGTCCCACCTTTCTATCCTGCCTGAAACAGCTGCTACTTCCATGCCAATGATGACCACCTGTGATTGCCATTTGTCATGTTGAATCACATATCTGTCACGCCATTCTGCCATCTTTTCTCCACTCATCATTCCATCTGAGCATGTAGTGTGCTATGACTCTGCTACTGTATACACTTGGTATACATCTCTGTTCTTCCTTGCAAGATTGTGAATGCTTCGGCCACTCCAATCGATGCAGTTATATCGATCTGCTAAATACAGTCATTTGCGTGAGCTGTAAGCACAACACTAGAGGGCAGCACTGTGAGTTATGCAGGCTGGGCTACTTCAGAAATGCTTCTGCACAGCTGGACGATGAGAATGTTTGCATAGGTCAGTCCCATTATAATTTCAGCTATTGTTCTCTGCCTCTTGAGCTATGGGGAGCTGTTTAGGGTGGAAAGATGTGATTTGCACTTGCCTATACTAGACTGAACTTTCTCAATGGAGAAAACATCCTTGTGGTAGATTTAAAATTCACTCGTGCTGGTTGAAATCATAGTGGGAGGTATATTTTGAATCCTTTTATTATTGTTGGTTTAAACATTATTATCTGAAAAGTCATGTTTAGGAAATGAAGAGTGTTCTTTCTTCTTTTCTTCCTTTTTTCACATTTGTTGCTTGATTTGCATGAAATCTTAAAGCCTGATATTGGTAACCTAATCTTAAAACCTCAAATTGTACTTCAGCTTATGAAATGAAAACATAGTACAAGAGACTTATCATAGAAGTAAAATTTGAATACAAGCTCATATATAATTGGTAATCAACAAATACTGATTGATTAAAAATATTGACATTTGGAACTGAAAGCCACAAGCAATTCGTAATGTTGAAGTTTGCCTGACCTTTCTGTCCATCGTAATGAAATTCCATTTATTGAATTTTTGTGCCCCCCAAAAGCAGTTTCTCAAAACTATTCTAGGAAATTAATTCTCTTAACTTCCAACATTCATGGACCCTGGAAAACTGCTGCCACAGGGGATCCCAGGAAAACTGCCCTCCACTGCTCATGCCAACTAAGAAAACCAAGTGACCTTTCCATCCAGAAAGACTTCCTCTATCTTCTGCACACTGAAAGCTATCTTTAAGAAAGGAAGCTGATGGAAAAATAGAAATCAATAAATGGAATTTCACTTTATCATTTAATTTGAACAAACGCAGATATTCAACATGGGGAAAGATACACATTCTGTTACATCAGTAGGTAACTTCAGGAAACCATTATTTTTAAAACAACCAATTTTGAAGGCAGATTGTCACAGAGACTAATTTAAATAGAGTACAAAGGCTGAAAAATGACAGGTGATCTACTCATCAAAAATAGAATCCAGTAAATCTACAGTTCTAGGAGCTTTGTTCTCTGATTGAATTGTTCAAGGTTTTCTAGGTACTTGACCAGTGTCACAAAAAAAAAAACTGTCCCAGCTGTTTTGAATTCTACTGGGTCAAGTATTCTTCATGCTATTTATATCTACAGCATGGTCTGTTTTTCAAAGTGCTTCCTTACTTATTTGTAAATTAGTGGTAAGATCAGTAGACTTAGAGATTGGAGAACTGGATTCATGTCCCAGTTAGTTATTTCCTAGTTATGTGCTTTGGGTAAGTTATTTGAACTAAATCAAATTATTGATCAAATTAAAATCATATGGGATACACAGGCAATAATTTGTAAATTGTGAACTGACTTGCAAATATATATTTATATGTTTTTTTTTTACTTAATTCTCATTAACAAAACCATAGGGTAAGTATTCAACTAATAATTCCTCTGTTTTCTAGCTGAGAAGAGTAGGGCAAATTAATGGAGATCACCCCACTTTTGCAAACAGTTTCCTAACTTCTCCTGAAACAATTAGCAGAATTTAATATGTCATACTTTTTGAATGACATCAGCAATTCTATTATGAGTTTAGAAAAAGTTCACTTGCCTTCATAACAGTTTGTTACAATTACTTAAGAATATTAACAATTATAACCCAAAGATATGTAATTATCTGAATTCTGAATATAGAGTTATAATTTACTGAATATCATATTTTACTGAATATTATATTTTACTGAATATACAGTTATATTTTACTGTATATTGTAAAATAAATATATATCGTACTATAAACTTGGAAGCAGCAAAGGACACGAATAAAAGTTACCACCTTTTACAAATTGGAGATGTTTTACAATATTAATTTCATATTATTTTAAGTAAATCTAAGGAAAAAAGTCTTAAAATATCTTTTTCCATCCTATTTCTCAAACAAGTAACTTAACAGTCATCCAATGTTTTACACAATGTTTTTCTATTCTTATGAAGTTTGACCTTTTTCAAGTCCCAAAGTAATCTACGAACTACAAATTCTGCACTTCCTTTTCATAGTTGTAAGAAGCACAGTTCTGTCGTAAGCACAAAGAAGAAGACATCCATTCCACTTTTGTTTTTTTAAATCACATAAACTGCTGGAAAAATATGGAAAATTTAATACACATGTTGTATTAATTACTATTTAAAAATCAAGAGCAGTTGTTTTCTCCATTTCTGGAAAGTTTATTAAAATTAGTAGTATTTGAGGAATTTTATTTTATTGCAGCAAACATCTTTCTCTTCAGTATTTTATACCCTTCAAACCAAGTAAAGTCATTGATAGCACAAATACAGCTACTTTTAGGTACCATGAAAATTAGCTACAGGATCTCATTCTTCCATACCAAAATTTCCTAAATTGTTATCCTTTTCCTAAGAGGTGAAATTGTTTTGAAAGAATGAACAAACAAGCATTTTGCTAGCTCATATCGTATATGCTATGGTCTGTCTTCCATCTTTGCTCCCCAGATGCTTACAATGAAGCTACAACAGCTTCCAAGAAGTGATGTGGAGGCCACATCTCCCACTTCCAGGGCCAAAGGCAGACATTTTGAAACTGCCTGTGTAGGAGACTCAGGCTGGAGTTTGCTTTCTCAGAGCTCATGAGAGTCTGGCTCCACTGCAAAGGTTTTCCCTATGAGGCAATAGAACCTAAACAACATTATTTTCCACATTTAAGGTCCCCAAAGGACTTGGAGCAGGACTGAGGATTAAATTTGAGTGGATAAACGACAAGTAACTGAGTTAATTTAAATACCATTTTCTTTAAGAAGCACTGATGAAGATGAATAGATATTAAGACAACCCACTTTTATGAAATTGGACACTCAGGAAATTTGAACTCATCTTAAGTCTTCTCTAAATTAAAAAAAAGACATAATTTTTTAACAATTAGCAGTCAATCTACCATACTCACTATGGGAAACAGCCAAATCTCTGGTGAAATATGGGCTCTGTATAGAAACAGATGTCTCAAATGACTTGCATCATTTTATATTATGGCAAATATAAAATGCAGGCTATTCCATGTTGGTGCAGTGATTGCTGTTTTGTGATTACTGGTGAATTTCCCATTTTCATACAAATTCCAAGCACAGCCATGTCTCCAAAGATGCATGTAATTATCCTGTATGATGCAGCAATTACATGAAGAGTACATCCTTGCATGCTTCTGTTTCATATAAACTCAGTCATTAAGCAGGAAGCTGGAGGGTGTGTGGCTTATGACCTTGGGTAATCACTGCTAATAATATTGATAACAAGCTTGACATTGGAATGAAAGAGAGCTCACCAGTTGCTACTAAACACATCTCAAATGATGATGTATACTTTTTTATTCCCCTTGAAACCCAAGATCAGGTAATCAGAGATTCCTTTTATAAACAAAGTAAGCAGACATTTCAAATATGTACAGATCAATTGTAATATAACTTTTTAATCAAAATTCCTAAAGAATTCTTTGTTTTTAGTCTAACAGTCCTGTTAGTATTCCTAGTTGCATGAAATAAAATATAATTCCCCAAAGCCATCCTTATCATCATTCCAACGTTTGCCATTGACCATACTCTCCTAAATAATATTTTTAAGACCTACATCATCTGTCTATAAATGTAGCTTACATCTCTCCTCATCATTTATTTTCATGACTGCCTGAGTGACATTACACTTACTCCTTTTCTTATGACAACATCTGAGATGCACTATGGTTTAAATTTTCCATGCACAGTTTTATAAATTTTGATATTTTTTGCATCAAAACCTTTTTTTAATTAAATAGTATGGGCTAATTGAATACAGTAGTATATAATCTAACTTTACTCCTTGGCTTATAAAATATTGGTGATCATCATCAATGTAAACACTTTTTTGATAATAAGAATCACACTGCAGTCTTGAAATAGATGCACACCTATAGTTTATGCATATACAAGCAGACTTTAAAAAGTCATTTTAAAAAATTACTGTAAAAATAATTTTAAATTTAAAACTATATTTAAAAAATATTTTTAAAATATAACATGTACATGCCAATTAAAACTAGCTATTAAGGGCAAATATAGTTATGGAAGAAGGGAGTATTTTAGGATATGATTAATTTTATTTTTACCTACATATATCATTATTTGTCTTAACGCTTGTACATACAAAGGTTGAATTCAAAAATGAACTTACCAGAAATAAGTCATCTTCTGATATTTAAAGAAATTATCTAGTTAGTCTCTGTCACTAAAGCAGAGTCAAATTTCTGAATTTCTATAACTTTAAACCCTGAATCTCCATCTGTGACTTGAGATGATGCTATTAAACTGAAGTTTCAGGATTTCTTTGGTTAGTTGGTTGATTTTATTTGTTTCTCAGCAAGGGAACCCCTTTATGGGGCCATTTTAAGATAAAGAAAACAGACAGTGAAATGTGATAACTTGACCAATATCATCACGTAGCGAATCCAAGAACCTTTTTAACCTGGTATCAAAAACTACATTGCCTTTTTTTTACAAATGAAACACAAGGAATTCCCATTTCTGGTTCAGCCTTTAAGCAAAATAATTTCAGAAGTAAAATTTCTTATACCAGAATACATGAGAAATCAAGAAAATATTCTATTTAAATCCTGCTACAAACAATTGCATTGTTCTGCCAGCAGACATTATAATGAAAAATAAGTGTCTCAATTTATACCCATGTTAAAATTTATTTAGGATACAAAAGATTTATTTTTCTTTCATGACTGCTAATCTAGGTTGCATCAAAGCTTTATTAACATGCTTAGCAGATTCAAAACCTACAGGCTCATCACACAACAGCATATTATATATACATATATAGAGTGTTGTGAATATATATATATATATATATGTAAGATGCTCTCAATTCATAAAGTATAATGGCTTTGAGTGAGCAAAGTGCATTCATATTTTACTTTAAAAATGTACCCAGGTTCTCAAATATTCAATGTAACAGATAAGTCCATTTGAATAATTTAGAACTGATTTTTCACTGATGGCATATTGATTTATCCTTGATACACAAACTTCTCTTGGCGTTCATTAAGCCATCTAAAAATGCCCTAACAAATGGGATCTCCATTATGATATGTTAGCACTGAAAAGCATGATGTCTTATTTCCTTAGAAGTTTTCAGTTGATTTCCTCCCTTATCATAAAAACGATCCCATGGAAGGATGAGCAGATAAATAAATGGACCTGAAATATTTGCCAAAGCATTTCATTAGCGGACATCTTTCTTTAAGTGATGCATTTCAGTGACGCTCCTGTGTTGATAACCACTAAACCATGCAGACTTGTCTCCAGCCTGTGTCTTGTTTCTACAGAGTGTTATTGTGACCCTTTGGGCTCAGTCCATGGTCGTTGTAATGGCTCAGGATTTTGTGAGTGTAAGACTGGAACGACAGGGCCTAAGTGTAATAAGTGTCTGCCGGGAAATTCCTGGCACTACGGCTGTCAACGTAAGTACCTCTGGGAGCTGCCCTCTGCCTGCTGCAGCATGGCTAATTTTGCTTGTCTAGGCTGGTGTGTGCAGCGTCTCAGAGCAGAAAAAGACCCAAACCGCTGACAAGCTTTAAACGCTACTTACTGCCTGGCTTGTGTCTAGGAGAGAGAGCAATCCATCAGCTATCCAACTGGCTAGCTGGAAACCCCTCTTCAGACCCTCTTGGCTGAAGCAACTTATATTAAAATATTTTACACAGGGCTATGTACCTGGCCAGACCATAAATTAACTGGCATGATAGGGATCCAGCTTGGAAATCCTCGCCGCAAAATGAAGGGTGATGTGTATGTGGCTAATATATTTCTTGAACTGAAAGTTCCCCCGAAGCTGCAGAGTTCATAAATTAAATGGTATCTACATAACTTATGACCATCCTTGTGCTCACCGCCCCCCCCCCACCCTTGCATCTTAACCAAAAACCTGCAGACAATAAATCCGAGGAATATTTAAATGCCAGGGTAAAACAAATGACAAAAATCAGTATAGATTTGAAGTGTCTGAGGTCAGTACCACACAGCGAACCTTGTGTGGATATCATCTGGTTCAGTTTCATTTCTTGGAGGATTAGCAGACCTTCTTAAGAGCTTGTCAATGCAGGTGGCATGTTGGTGTATTCAGGGAATAAAAATTTAAAAGTCTAAGCAGCAGCTCCCTTCTGTCATTCATAGCCTTTTCTGCTTTTTAATTCCACACTAACTTTCCACTTGAGCGATACACAGTCAGCTTACTAATATCTAAAGTGCCACAGGGCAAAGCTTCTGGAGCAGGGCAGTCTACATATGGAATTCTAAATGTTTTATCATTCACATTTGAAAACTCAAAAGAACAAGTTGATTTTGATCACTTGTTTTATTTAACCTAAATAGCTAGAATATTATTCAATATATAGTTCAACATTAATTGGCCTCCAAATTAGGAAAGGTATTTTTTGCAATTTTCTGACTGTCTTTGATATCAGTGGTTTAGACTGCTAAATAGCTCAATTCAAACTAGCCACCTTGCAAGGTATGGTAGACACATGTCTACAAATCAGATAGCAAGCTCAAGAGGGTTGTTGCCTACCTTTCACTTGGGAATAATGTAATCATGCAAGAGTGATCTAAAACCAGTTTATATTAAGGCTAAATAGAATACTGGATACTTGTGGGATTTATAGTTATTCATCAACTACCCTATACATATAAGATAAAGTCAAAGTGAAATTTACTGCCTTACTAGTATCATGGGTAGCAAAACACATGGGCAATAGGTTGAGAAATCTGGCATTGGACAGTCAAGTTTAGGATGGATCTAGGCGTTGGACAAGAAGCATGTTCAGTCATGCTAGAGAGGAGCCTTCAAAGGTAAATGGGGGAAGGGAGGCAGCATAGTCACAGGAAAGCTCCAGAAAAGCCCATGGATTAAAAGCCCCTTAGAGGGAATGGATGAGCTGATGGGTCTCAGGGACCATGTGTGGGACCCAAACTCAGCATATAATCATCAGTCCTGGAACATCTATATGTCATGACCCAGCGAAAAGCCGCAGGCAGGAGGAAAGACAGATAGACAAAGGAAAGGCTGAAACCCCAGATTTAAGCATAAAGTACTACTGAAGACACACTTCTTGAATGACCCAGGGAGACTTCCTAACAGCAGAATTCCCAGAGTGTAATCAGGGAAAGACATGTGCAAGAAAGACAGGGAAGAAATGTGGGAAGGAGAGCCCAGGAATGGTGGCGCACACCTATAATCCAAGCACTGGGAGGCAATCTCAAGGGATCGCTTGCGTTCATGAGTTCGAGACTACCCTGGGCAACATAGCGAGACCTGGTCTCGAAAAAGCAGCCAGGTGCAGTGACACATGCCTGTAATCCCAGCTATCTGGGAGGCTGAGACTGGGGATCACTTGAATCCACAGGATCAGGACTACCCAGGGCAACAGAGCGACACCTAGTCTCAAAAAAAAAAGAAAGAAAAAGAATGAGGGAAGTGAAAAATAAGTGAATCTAGCCTTAGGGGGAACATGATTCCCCAAAAAGGAACCAACCTTGGTTTTTCTGTATTCATATTGAAGTATTATAAAAAGATATGACATCACCAAGTGACATTCAATTCCTTCTGCAACTGGAGGGGACATAAGCATGATGCCACCACAGAAGGCCTGTGTAGTGTACAGAACCCTATGTGCCCTAGTTCCAGCACCTCACATACTTGGCATGTGATCAGTGAGATGATGGAAATAAAAAAAGTACCCTGCAGGGAGTACTTCCTGAGCGCCTGCTCTGAATGAAACACCATAGGCAGATGACACGCAACAGTGGCTGTGGATTGTGCACATGCAGAGAAACGCTGGCATGCCCCCCAACAATAATGAAAGAAGATAACCAGAACTAAGAGAGAAAGCGTAGTGCTTTATGGGCATGTTTGTAGCAAAGCTCACCAGGGGGGAAGGCTTCCCTGGGAGGTGATGTTTAGTTGAATGCTGAAGGACTAGAAGATTTTCAGGATGGGACATTTTGGACAAAGTTCCTTGAGCGAACACACTATGTTCCAGAAATATTAAAGAGTTTTGGTGTGACTGAGGGGTAAGGGGTGTGTGCGTGTGTGTGTCAGAGGATGGAGGGAAGATACAGGGAAGAAAAAAAAAACAAGCAGACACCAGATCACATGGACCCAACATATGGAGGACATCTGGGACCTATCAGCTTTCAGCAGAAGAATGAAAAGATCAGATTTTGCATTAGAAAGATTATTGCGCTTGCTCTGTGAAGGAAGGACTGGAACAGAATGAGACTGAACTTGCTGCCTAAATCGAACATTTCAAAAATCTCTTTGTACACTCGAGAGTTTTGTCTCACCCTGACATCTTTCCCCCTCTCTCAGACCCACCCTCACAAGGCTGACATTCTCTGCAAAGCAAAAATTCTTCTGTTAGTTGGTAAATCACTCCTGCATCAAGATCTGTAAGTTCCTCACCCTGAAATGTCTTACAGGGTCCCCAAGATGCAGCAACTAAGGAGGTAGCATCTCATTGTAGGGTGCCTCCAGCATCAGTACTATTCTGTCAGGTATCTATTCTAATTAGCTGGTGCTTGTAAATTGATCATTATTTTTCATATAACCCCTGGGTCTATCCACTCATGACTGCACTCAAAAATGCCTCAAGTCAATCTTTTTCTTCCTCTCTGACTGCCATTACCCTCACCGCTCTGCTTGCCCTGTGTTAATCTCCTTGGGTTCACTGACCACATTATCAGTGGCAGCGATATCAACCAGGCAACCAGAAACTAGGACTGCCAGGAAACACAATGGTACAATCAGGCTGACTGCAGCATTGGCAACAATGAGCTAGAGGAAGTGGTTCAGTCAGGGAGTGACTATAGTAGGTATCAAAACAGATCCCAGGGCGCTCCAGTCCCCTGAGAGTGCTAGAAAGAGCATGAATATGGAAACACAGTCCCAAAGGACTTGCATTTGGGGATAGAAAATAAAGGGGCTGAGTTACTGACACGATTTCTTACATGCTCTGAGTAGAGCCAAGTGAGTAGGTCGTGAAGTCAGACCGACTTGAGTTTGAATTTCATTTTTATGTCTTACTCTCTGCAAAGTGTAGAGAAAACTTATTTGACTCCGTAGGTCTAGTTTTCATGTAACAATGTGGGTAATGCTTGGATATCACACATACAATGATGGTGAAGATTCAAGGAAAGTAATGAATAATGGGCCTCGTGGAGTGTAGTAAGCATTCAATTAGTGTCAACTAGTTCCAGGCACATGTTAGTGTCAACTAGTTCCAGGTACACGTTGATGTGTCAAAGAACTAGGCAAAGATTCATGTTCTCAGCTTACTGTGTCATATTAGTGTAGAACACACAGCAAGACTAGCCATGAATAAGTTTCCACCTGTTGGCTGGGGCCTTCTAAAAAGTCCTTGATTAGATTGATTCAAGAGAGTGAAGCCAAGTTGACCCCAAAAGCAATTGTGTGACTCCAGCAGGGAAACAAAGAAATCCAGGCTCATCAGTAAACCTTCTGCCTGAGGGGCCTCCAATTGCACCCTCCGCATGTAAGCTCGTCACCTTGACATAAAAGGTGAAACGCTTGAAAACCATCAGAATAAATGGTCTTCAGACAGCCTGCAATGCACAATCTGGGAAAGAAAACAGAAATGAAGAGATTTTGAAAAGGCTAGGTGATATCAAAATTAGCTTTGGGGTTACGGTGAGGAGGCATTGAGGAAAAAGACATTTATTTAATGTGCCCCTTAGAAATCAGAGGAAAGGCATGAGCCACATCCCAGAGGCTAAAATGAACCTTTCTAAAGCTAAAGCCACACTCTATGTATGTGTCATGTAAGGCATGTTTGGGGAGATAATGAAGCACTTGTTCTAGCACCAAGAAGACTGGAGGTAGGGGAGGTTTGTGATTTTCTCATTTGGAAAAGGGCTTGGAACCAGGGAGGCTGGTGAGGTGTGCCGTCTTTCTGAAGGAGGGATAAGGGTCCCTGGAATATCACACCCTGTGTATTAGATGCACCACATTCCCCCATTTTTTACTTAATTCATATGAAAACTATTGATACTTTCAGATGGATGTGTAATTGGAATGTCTAGGTTAAAGTGGATAGCTTTGACAACATATTTAAATATTATGATCTTGGAAAATGAGAGTGTATGTAAAAAATTGAGGACTGAGCAGATTCAATTGGGGACCATGACCTACAATGTTAGCATATTGGTTCTTGGAAGAGGAGGGAAACCAGTGGTTAGTAGGAGGGTTGATGGCCAGATTAGGGAGAGTTTTATTAAATTTTAGTGTAATATAATGATAATACCCTTATAAAACTATCAAAGCAGACATCGCTGGAAATCATGGGCTTTAAAAAGACAATAGTTGTTCTCATGAGAAGGATAAGGTTTGTGGAACAAAATTTCATGTCTTAGATGTAACCCTTCGCAGAGAATGCTCAGTAATTAGATGCATTTATACTAGAGCTGTGGGCTATTACCACCAACCTCGTGGTTCAGAATAACACATACTCAGTGTCTTATAGTCCCATAACTAGGTCAACAAGGACCTCAATGAATAAGGTCAAGGAATTGGCAGCTTCTCTTCCCTTTGGAGACTGGAAGAAGCAGCTTCCTTCCCTTTTCTAGTTCTACAGGTCACTTGTTCTGCACTGTTCACCTTGCCTTGCAAGCCCCCCTCCTTCCACTTTGAAAACCAGGAACTTTTTCTTTCTTTTTTTTAAATGAATTTATTTATTAACTTATGATTTATTCATGTTTGCTTGGTTCTATTGTACCCCTTATTGCCTACCCCAACTCCCCTTTCCCCCTTCACTACTCTGGTCACTCCAACTCCTCTCGCTGCAAGCTGTTGGTCTATGTTTGACCCACTGGTCTCTTTCTAGAACTATATCCTTTTTTTCCTGGGTTCAGACCTGTACTCCTGGATAGCAATAGATGAGGCTGCTCAGATCTCCAGGAGTAGCTGAGGCAGACAGTCAGGCCGAGCACGTTGAGAACTTGCCATCCGGCAGATATATGGTACACTTCTCCAGGATCCTTCCTGTCACTTGTTGCTGGTTCTGTGCCATACAGTTTTGATATCCCAGTTTGGGAATATCCATCAGCGACTCCAGCTAATGGCAGTGAGGTATTCGATGCTGGGGCAGACTTCCCCAGGTGGAACTTTCTATCTTTCTACGTCTCACTTCCATCAACACATCTTTCCACAGTCAGGAGAAATGGGGTCTGTGTGATTAGACCGGGCACACAAAGCTAATCCAGGATAATCTCTCCTTCCTTACAGTCCTTTAGGCTGCCTAAGGGAACAGGTTCAAGGGATTCGGGTATTTTATAGGCTTACCATAAATAATCATCAAGAATGTAAACTTTCCATGCCACAGATAAATAGAAAGTGTCATGAAATGGGATATAACTCATACTTTAAAGACACACATGGATAACATTTATTTGAACAAGATATATAATAGGATTAGAAAATAAGAAATGTCAGGAAAGTATAGACTGCAATGTGAATTATCAGTTATAGGACATTTTTAGGTCAAGAACAAAGATCTCGTTATGACAGTACATTATAGACCAGACAACTATTGAGAGACTAGATATTGCTCAAAGTCACAATAGAAAATGGAAGTGCCCTATTATCTTCCAAAAGAGGGGATTCAGATATCAAGAGATCCACCTAAAAAAATGTTTTGCTAATTATAGGGTAAGTGAATTATCAGGGTGTTTACCCTCTATGAGCAGCACCTGTGCTACTGCACCGTCCCCAAGATTATGCACACCTGGCCTAGTAGGGGGTGTGCATGTGTAATGGACTCACCTGGGCCTAGGGGGAGGTGATAAAGAGGCAGTGTCACCCTGGGGAGGAGAGCACAGCAAGGTGAGCAGGGAAGGGGAACACGAAGAGAGTGTGGGGAGAATTAGAACTCAGATGAACAACTCAGGTGGCTGCCTCTTTGCTGCCTGTTTTTTCCCTGTTCGTTATTACAAATTCTATGAAGATCATGCCAAGGACTCCAACGTTCTTTAGCTGCCAGGACTAACGATGAACCTACCCGTATTGGGATGGTTGCAAAACAGTAATTATTAACTTGCATTGATGAGCATTTTTCATCCAAGAGAATGGAAGAAGCTGTCAAGGAACCATTTGTACCACTCGTGAGTAATATGGAGAGTGGAGATAGCCAAGTTATTAGAGAATGATCGCTGTCAGAAACCTTAAGAAAAAACTTAAATTGTTCTTAGAAGAAAATAGGTAAGATCGTCGACCCATTTTAAGACACACAGTTTGTTTTTGTTTGCACAATTTATTTCTAGCATACTCTATATCCTAGGAAATGGATGATTTCTAAAATAATCAACATGGCGATGGAAGGTCTTTTCCTAACTATGTGGTTTTGATGAAATGGGATATATTTAGTGCCTACTGTACTAAATACTTGTGCTGCAAATTAAAGCTAAACAACAATGTACAAAGATGCGAAATAATGCAGAGTTGCATAAATCATGAATAACTGTTCAAAAGCAGAGCAGAGGAGATCTTAGCTTACAAACTCAGCTGTAGACAACAGTATGTCATGCATTGCGGAGAAGCGAACACAGGTTCAGGCTGAATAAAGGCCAGAGGAGGATGCAGGTCCTCTAACTGCCCCATCAGCCCATATCAGGGGTCGAGTGCTTCAAAACATCCTATAGAGAAGTGAGGTAGGAAAATGCTATCTCTGGTGAGGTGCTTCTCAATGAGAGGGTTGAAGCAACTTGATTAGCATATGACTTGACCAGTGACATATTCAACCTGTGTTTGGAGGGCCATTAAGTGAAAAATAGCCTTGTGGGTTCAGGAAGTTAGAATGGGCACCAGTGGGTAAATTGGCAGAGGTAGTGTTCAGCTTAGTACTTTCCAACATTCATTTTCTCCAACCATCTAAAATATAAGAGGGTGCTATGGATAATGGGTAAATGCCTTGAGTTTGGGAAAGTTTAACCAGAAACTAAGTCACAGACTTCTGTGAGCAGTGCTTTCTGGAGCATATTGACTTAAATGAAGTCACCCCAACTTTCTGGTTCTGACTTGCAGATCAAGTCCAGGGGGCAAGTGAAGGTAGAGTGAGATACTCCCCTGAGGTGATATTAAGATCTACTGATCAGCCACTCACCTCTCCTCCAACTTCCATCTCTTTTTACTATCAGACTCTCTTACCCACAAGCCATCAGTCTTTGCTTCTGGTTTCAAGAGTCAGAATTCAGATTTATATATATGAGTCTCCCCCGCCTTCACTTCCCAGAGATTAATAGGTCCATGTCATAGCTCTTTTGCTCCTATGGTTCCTTTGCCTTTATTCTATTTTTTTCTTTTTGGCTTAAGATTAACTTCCACAAGCCTGACAACTTGTGATCATTACGATGATACTTGCAATTGCTTAACTGAGATAAAGATTATATCCCCTTGTCAACTACCTTGAGCCTAACTTGTAATTTTTCAATTGCTTCTTGTCGCTGTCTCCCGCTACTGCTGTTTTACATTAAAACGTCCATTTCACATTTCACCAGCTGACCTCACATGTCGCAGTCAGTGACAGGCGGCATGTCGCTTAAAGAGGATGTCTGTGATGCTTCAGAGCACCTGCACTCCTAGACAGAAGAGTTCGCTCATTTGGCTCTTCCATCTAGATGGCTACAAATGAATGGCATCACTGAATGCGAGATTTTAATTTCCTTGCCAGCAACTTGAACACCAGTCTCATTTCCCTTCCTGAGCGTCACGTACATCGTGGTGATGAAAAATAAACACTTGGAAGGGCACTTGATGTAACTGTTGTTCAACTCCTAAGGGTGGGAAGGAGTGCTCTTTAAACAGAACCAGTAGGGGCCTCCCAGAGGTAATTTAAAAAGGAAAATATTAGGAAGACAGAAGATAGAAAGTGGCAATTTGTAGGCATTACAAATACGCTGGGGAGTCCTCCTGGGGAAAAAAAGGCTCATTTTGTCAGTGAGAAGAGTGAACCCAAGGTTGCCTCCAGTGGTGAGATTTCTCCTGATGCAGCAGAATCAAATCACACCACTTAGTCATGTTAACCGCCATCGCTTTTGAGATCCAGTTTCTATTCGCCTTCCATTTTAATATAACTGTAATTTGCGGTTGATAGAAAAAGTCCGCCTACCTATAACATATCTGGAACCTGAGTCACCCATGAGCTTATCCAGAGTTTATACTTGATATGGAAAGTATTTTAACACTTCGCACCATTGAGAGCTCCATTTGGGGTGATCACTAGAGGTCAAAGCTGTTCAGAATGACCCTCGTAGCAGATCACATCTTAAACATGTCTAATCTATGACCCTGGGGAGTCGCCCAATTCTGGCATCAGACTGAAGTGGAGAGTTGACTTACTAGCAACAATTCCAGGGGATCCTGCCATTCTGAGATACACTGAGATACTTGCCTATTCAGTGCTCAATTTAGCAAGGAATCTCATTTCTAACTAAGACAGGCATCTCTCCATGTTTAGTTGACAATCCTGCTACTTTTCTCATTTAACAAAATATTGAGAAGTTACACAGGTGCCCACATTCTACCATTTTACACCAGATGACTGGTCAAGTTTAACAGTGGAAGATGTGTCAAATGTCAATGTTCTTGGAGACAGGCAGGCTCATCTTCAATAATGTCCTCCGATCAAAGCATCTGCCTGCCCATCTGATAACAAGACAATCAGGAGGCCAAGTGGAAACAGGATCCATGACATTCTTTTCTTACTTTAGACAGTACATGAGTGAACTTTCTCCCTGAGATATTATTTGCACACTTGTGTATATGTGTGTGTGTGTGACAGAGAGAGTGAGAGGGAATCTCAAACTCTTATAAACTGTATAAAGATAATGTCTAAGGATGAACACCAGCCCAGTTGTGAAGGTGATCGCACTTGAAAACTTGTAGGAGAAAAGTTTTTATCTAAATGAAGAACCCTTCCTCAGCCCCCATCGGATAGAATTTTGGGGTGGAGGAATGCCGGAAAGACCCGGGGGAAGGGTTTCTGATAGTTCCGGGAGTCAAGACGGTGAAGTCAAGGGTCTTGTTTTGGGACGTGGCCTTCACCACTCCAGGCAGTGTCTGCTCACCCACTGGGTCATCCCTGCACATGTGCTCCTGGGAAGGCTGAGAGGGGACTTAGGGAAACCACTTGGGTGCCTTCTTGGTCTGAAGGTCTATGATACCTAAACCTCACAAATGGTCTAACTTAGCCTATGGACTAATTTCTGAGGAATCATCATTGTTATTTAAAAGTGTTAGTATTATTCTCTTTGTGGCAGGTCCTTATCTGTATTACCTCCTTCCACCAAACAGGTAAGATTATTTTTCTCCTTTTATGAAAACAGCAAAACAGAGATTGAAACTGGATAAATGGCAAACTAATTATTAGTGAATATTTATAATTAAGTTTGCGGCAGCATTATATAGGATTGCAGAGAGACAGAGGCTCTGTTGATTAACTATGGAGATCAGCAAACTTTTCCTATAAAGGACCAGATAGTAATTATTCTAGGCCTTGTGGCACATACCGTCTGTGTTTACTACTTAGCTGCTCCTGTAGCTTAAATTCAGCCATACATTACATCAGTGAATGACTGTGTCTCTGTTCAAATAACATTTATTTATGGACAATGAAGCTTTTATTTCAATTTTCACATACCATGAAATGTTTTTCTTATTTTGATTTTGTGTCAATCACTTAAAAATGTAAACACCAGTCTTAGTTCATGGGTCATAGTAAATAGGAGGTGGGTTGCATTTAGCCTAAAGAACAGAGTTTGCTTGATTCTAAACTCACACAACAATTAGAGATGAAAAAACAGAGAACCTGTGAAGTAAAATGGAGAGAAGAGGAAGAAAGAAATGAGAGAGAACTGCAAAGAAATAGTAAATATAGATTGAGATATATAGATATATAGATATAGATGTCTGTATTGTGTTTCATTAAAGTGTGTGCTTTACCTTGACAACAGTGTTACAGGCATTTAACCCAACAGATTCATATTGACCTGGTTCCCATTGACCTTAAGAAAAATATTGGGATTTCCAGAAGCAAGATGGCTCTGACTATATAATTTTCAGGACAAGATCACAGTCACCATCAGTGCCAACTATTTAAAGACTTATGAGCCAGTCAAGTCAATTTCACATCAATTCAGTACAATCAGCAGCTAATGAAAGAGAAGTCAGAATGGCCATAATGTGATCGGGATTGTATGTGGTGGGTGAGGAATCATGCTGTCGCATTCTGCAGGCACACCCAGCCACCTGAATAGCTGCAGAAAGTGCACCTGAGAGAGAATGACAGTAGTAATAGCAGGCAACAACACCAAGGGCATTGGGAGGCTGGGGGGGGGGGAGGGAAATATGCTGTTACAAATTTATTTTTTTTACCATCTACTTTGATATCAGAGGTCATTATTCTGAATAAAGTACATGTCAGAATCCCTATGTTTTCTGTGCCAATGCTCCTTTGAGTGTGAGTGAGTCACAGGAATGGGCTAACATTCCACCTCACCTATATGCAAGTGCTACATGCATTTTGTCCCATTTTTCAAATTTTCTGTTTCTTAATCTTGTCTGTAGTCAGCTTCAGTTATTCATTGCTGTAAGTTAGGGTAAAGAGACCCAGATTAGTCCACAGCAATTGATTATCTTGAGGTAAATGCCATTAAAGTTGGATTTCATCTAAAACAGGTTCATACTCACTGAAATCACACCCACACACAGGTCTGTTGTGCATTCATCCTCATTCCTGTCTCATCTTTGTAGCTAGCAATCAAGAACATCCAGCAGTTGCTGGATATTCTAAAGCATTTAATTTTAACCATATTCATTCACATAGTCCTCCAAAGTGTGGGGTTAGTAATTAGTATTTATTCAGAAAGCTTTTCTAAGCTACCACTGTTTGGGGAGGAACATGCAAATAAATTTCTGAGACAAAACACTACAAAAATAATGAAATATTGATGTAATTATTTTTAAGAATCACATCGGACCTCTTTTTAATTAGTATTATTGACCCTTTGGACTTAGTCTTATATTAATCTGTATTCTTTAGCATACAAATCAATAATATGGACAACTACATTGTTCACTTGGATTTTGAGTGCAAAAAGACAAAAGTTGGAAGTTTACAGGAGAGCTACTTACCAGCGTAATTTGAAAGTTTTTTTCATGATGGAATGTCAAAGACCACAGTCACTCTTTCCAGTGATTTTGCTGACCAGTTTTTACTAATGCCTGCCTGGAAGATATTTGGATATCTTTCTGAGAATCACACCCCTATCCTCTCTTATTCAACTGAAACTTTAGGGACCCTTGATTTTGCATCCAATATGCTAAATTGCATCTAGACATAATGTGTAATTCTATCTAATTGTACAAGACCTTGAAATTTCTAAGATTGTAATTTTATGAAAGAATATTCAGAGTCCTGAGGTGGAGGAGTTTGTGCTTCATCCATTGATAAGTCCATCTAATAAAACATAATTAACTCAACTCTTGAGCAATATGTTCATACATAACAAAGGAGATCAGATGGTATATTTATTATGAAGGTTATATCCTTTGTTTCATCTTTGGTTGTTGAATTTAACTCAGTCAAGGTGATAGAAGAGCATTTTAACAGAGTCATGGTCAATCTTTTGAATTCCTCTCCTCAGCCATTTGGGGTGGCTATCAATGTTTACCTGATTTACTTGTACATGAAATCATTCATTCACTAATGTACTCATTTATTCAATTATCATTCATGTAAAAGAAGTTTTAGCACAGGAATTGTGCTAAATTTTAGTACCAAAGGCAAATAAAATGTGATCTCTGCCCCTAGAACTGACAGTTAAAAAGAATTTCAACCCTGACCGTACCTCATTCTTGTTGGAATCTGAGCAGACTGACTTCCAATGTATTTCCTAATCTGCTTTCCTGATTTTAGCAATCTCTGCACAGACATATAGCCTTAGAGTCTCATCTGAGTTGGAAATCTTAAAACTATTCTAATTTAGCAATTATTTTAAATCAGATTAAAATTCTTTAGTCTTTAAAATTGCTTACAATTTTAATGAGTTCTTTTTTCTCACTGAAAGGTAAGAAAGGGTCACTATTTATTAAGTGTTCAACATGTGCCAGGAATTAAGGGGAGCCATTTCTACTCCCTTGCTTGATCTGCATAAAACCCATTGGCAGTTCTTCCCATTTTACAGATAAATTAACTGAGGCTTCGAGAGGCTAAATAACCTGTAAATTGCCAGTCTGGAGCCTCACAGCTGGAAAGTGTGGTCCTTCAACCAGTTGTATCAGCACCAGTTGGGAAGTTGTTGAAAATGCAGAATCTGAGGCCTCATTTCAGAATTACTCATCTGCATTTTAACAAGATCTCCAGTAGATTTATGTGCACATTACTTTTAGCATCAGAGGATGAGATAAAAAGTGTGAATTTTAACAGCAGACAGGTTGACTCCAGAACCCAAGCTCTTTGTTAGTTTTTCTTACTTACTCTTCACAAAACAATGGCAAGTGGAAAATCAAGGCTATTTCTAGGCCTTGCAAAAATTTATACAAGGGACAGAAATTCAATTGTATCTCATGTTATCAGTTTTTAGTAGCATGTATTCTATAAATCCTGATCACATTAAAATAGGAAGAATCATGAAAACTTAAACAAGTAGCCTATTTGTTTTCTTTCATCCATATAATTTTAAAGTGGTTAATATTTGATAGGTTAATAATAAATATTTTAATATAGTATATTGCATTTGGTTATGAATATATCAAAAGGAAATACAAAGTGAGTTCCAAAAGATAAACTTTTATTGGGCACATGAAATAGAACATAAAATTTGATGGCAATTACCATTTAATCTATTCATGTTTGGAAACATATTGAAAGAGAAACTCATAACTCAGTTAATTGTTATGAATTATTAATTGCTCATTTGAAAAGCGATGAGCAGAACTGCACTTGTTGAAAAACTTTCTTTCTCAGTGGCTTTAACCTTTGTGTCATTGGTTTTATGAGAACAAAAGGGAAAGAATGACAGCAAGATTCTAGTCATCCAAAACTAGAAAGTGACAAGACTGTGAACAAGACTGTGACTATATAAAGGTTAATTGAGATTGAAATGAAATAGTGATGGTATGCTGGACCCACTCCAGCATACTCAAGTGTGATTCTCTGGGGGGAACCTAGACATCTTTATTTTCCAGAACTCCCTTTCAACAGGCACCCAAGATAGAGGGCTGTACTTTCAGTGATTATATATTACTAGAGAGGTTTAATCCAGTTGTAAATTTGCCTCAAGATACTCTAAACCCCAAATGAGATATAGGTGGGAGTCATTGGCCACTTCTGATTAGAATTTGAGGCAGGAAGGCACAAAATGAATGCCAGGAGCATTGTAAACCATGGTCAGCTCTATATAGACATATTCTCCAGATGACAGGTTATTTCTGATCCAAATAAGCTAAGATCAAGAATATATGTAGAATTAAAAACACCTGATGTAAATATCCCCTTCTTTCTAAAATCAATGTTAGGAGTTTCTTCTATGGTGAAAAAACAAACCTTCAAAAAGTGGAAGCTTTTTTTTTTATTAACTAAATCCAGGGATTTATTGTTTAGTGTCAGCAGTGTAACTGCTTTATAATTGATTTTTCTGAAGAGAACTGAAAACTTAAGCCACCTTAATTTCCTTTATCTTGACACACATGATTAGCATTGCTCTGAAATATATTTTACCAGGTTCCCAATTACCATTTTTAAAAATCAGCTTTCTCACTGCACACTCAGCTTGATAAAATATTTCTAAAGCAGAGAGGAGGCAAGCGTCTAAAGAAACCATTGTTGTTTTATTGTTGTTGATAGTTTTATCTTCTTCAAAAAAATTCTCTTTATATTCAGATATATTTTCTAAGATGAATGGGATGATTCAATATATTGACATCTGTTTTTTAAAATCTTAGAACAAAGAATTAAAAACAGTATGGACAATGGCAGAAATTGAAAGAGCATAAATCAAGGTGCTACATTTGCAACCTAGGCTAATGTACCTAAATCCTTATAAAGTTGATCAAATATTTATTATGTTCCAATTGCAGACCTGTGTCATGAGTTACCCTTGCTTAATCTCAGTTTATTTCATGTGAAATGAAAATAGGAATTGGACTCACCTCACTGTCTTCAAGAATCAAATAAGGGAATGGTATTTAACTCAAGTTTTATCACACTAGTAAAGGCATCCATTGAGATAATAAAACGAGAAGTGACAGTACCTGCCTTCAAATTTCAGTGAAAATGGTGGGGGTTGCATCAAATTTTCAAAAGCAATCAAGCTACAAACAAATGACAGGACAAATGAAAATTATAATTGTCGTGATTCCATCCTGGAGGGCGGGGGGGCGGGGGAGGAAGAAGGCTAAAAGATGAATGGGGTTTATTATCTATTGTGTCATTTTTGTGGTTATTTCAATTTGTAGCTGCCTTTTCCTTTGCCATCTGTGAATGCCAAGTTTTAGTTAATGTTCTGTCTAAAACCAGTGTCTTTTAGCTTTGTAGCTTCCAAATAGAAAAATAAAGCCCCCATGATAAAGTTTTATCCATTAAACTCATCCTAAACTGAGCAGTACTTTTTCATCAGTTTTAGAATCATCCTAAATCTTGGAAATGACCCCGTAATGCTAAAATGCCTGCTGTCTCGCTGGGTGTTGAATTATGGTGACTTCTAAACAAACCAAAAGCTGGACTGGGTCTTGCACTGGGACATAAACCAATTTCTCAGGAGTGATGATTTGACAGTTACCATCCATTAAGTCACCATCACACCTCCTGGTTATTTGAGTATTTTCTGATCGGTGGCTATTGACACCCGTGGGGGATTGTATGTTAGAAAGGCATTCAATTCCTGTTTATGTCTTCTTTTTTTTATTTCTCTTTAAAAAAAAATTAAAAACCTCAGGAAACTTCCCAAAGGATTATTTGACTGTTCTGGCAGTTCATGTTTACTCCTATTGCACAGCAAAGTTAAGATTTCTCTTCTTGTACTAGGAATTCTTCATACACTAAAATTTCTTATATTCAAACGGAGACATTTACTTTGAAGGAAATAGGGTTAGTTCCTGCAAATGACTTTAAAAAATTACACAAGTACCAATGTTCTGCCCTTCAAGCAAGGCTGAATTTTTACTGTGAATCAAGGGGTATCATGGAACAGAAAACAAGTTCACACTCCTGCAGTCCTAGCAGTATCACTACAAGATGTGGGAATGAGAAGGAAACATAATCTCCAAAGACTAAAGAAGAGTGTGAGGGAAGTGTGAATGTCACTAGCAGTAGTGACACATGACTTATTGTCAGGGTCAGCCATCTGGGTCTAGTCTGATAGTTTGAAATGTACTGTTCCTCTATATACTATATTGACATATTATTTTGTGCTTTAACATGAATAGATTAGTGGTTGCATACATATACTGAGTGAAGAATTATCAGGGAAAGGAAAAGGGTCTAAGAACCACCACCCTGAGAATTACAGCTAGACTAGACAAATAACTCTAGGAGTATTCTTGAACAGAAACTCTGGGTAGAGGAATTTGTTAATAATTAGCTCAACTTTACAGAACTGAAGCATAGAACAAGAGAAGGTGAGGAGGTGGGAAGTGGGAGAAGGGGCCCAAAGATGAAGACTTCACCTATCGTGATGGGAGAACCTCAGGGTAGACAATGATGTCATTTATATGTGCATATATAAAAGATTAGTTTACCAGCAAAAATAAATAAATAAGTAGCTCAACCATCATCACCATTTGCGATGAAGGCTGCATACATAGGTCAAAATATGGATGGAGCTGCAAGGAATGATGTGAAGTGGAATAAGCTAAAATCAGAGAAAAGTAATAACTGGATGGTGTCACTTATACATAGGCTATAGAAAAGCCAAAAGGTCAGACAAAGACACACTATAAAACCATCCCTTACCACAGAACTGAGGCATCCAGAGAGGGAAGAGAGAAGTGAAAACCAGATAAAGAGAGCACTCTGGACCAAGTTGAGGCTCTACACATGCTTTGGTGGTGAATACACTACAGTGACTATTTCTGAATGGAATGATCTTTTACTTCCAAAACACTAGCAACGATGCAAACCAATAGCACTTCAGTAATAAAGAAAAGTTTATACCACCTAAGCCCTAAAGGAGGTACCAAACTTAAGATGGTTGAAGTAAAAAGCATGTTAAATCATAGAAACAGAAGTCTCCATCCAGAGTGCTTGGGATCTGCCGAAAGGCAATGGCTGTACAAAAAATAATAATCATATTAACCTATTTAAGGTCGACTCTTGTATAGTAATTGAAGTCCTGTGTGTGTTATTAAGTAAATTATTTAACCTCTCTGATCCAAGGCTTCATTTCTTTGAAAATGAGATGCTTCCACTTCATACAGTTGGTGGGAACGTAATGAATTGTTTGTAAGCTAGTGAGCACTGTTGCTGGAGCATAGTAGATTGTGTACTTGATCGCTGTTACTGGTGTTGTTTTACTTTAAGTTTCGGTAAGTAACTGACAACCTTGAGGAAAATTGGTAGGATTTATAACTATCAATGAATTTTAAACCCTGTAAGTGGAGATTTGGGGCTTTTTTTCCTCTTAAATTTATTTATTTTCTTGTATCGTTCTTCATTTCTGTAGTGTATTTGATTTCTCCCCTCAGGTGCAATCCCCATAGTTTTCCCACCACGATAACACCCAAGATCCATCAATATAGTCCCTTATGCACTTTCCTCCTCTAGTTTGACATTCCTCTTCCACTACAAGGCTGTATGCCCCAGATCTGTTGTCAGCTTGCAAGGTTTGTCTTTTTCCCTAGCCCTTTGTGTGCTTTCTCTATCTGAGATTTATCCAATATTTATCATTTTCCTTCTGACTTGTTTCACTTAACATCATCCTTTCCACTTCCATCCATGTTGCCACAAATGGCATGAGTTTATCTTTTTGATCTCTGAGTATGGAAGGATTATAAACATCATGAATCTTTAACCCTGTAAATGGAAATCCCAATTCCAAGTGCTGACTTCAGGAAGTATTTGTCAACATAATTAACTGCGATGAGAAGATAGTGGGAGATCTTTGGCGATGGACAGAGACTTTATTTTATTTTTTAAATTTATTTATATATAAATTTCACATCATTGTAATCCTAGGGATTTACCCCCTACCATCCCTCCCCTTTCCTCCCTGCCCGAAGTTGTGTGGTTCAGTTTGATGCTTAGCTTGTTATGACTTTTCCTTATGGCTTTTGCTTATTTTTCCCTATATCCCATATATTAGTGAAACCATTTGGTTTCTCTCTTTTCTTTTTGACTTGTTTCTGCTAATATGATTTCTTCTAAGTACATCCATGTTATCATAAAATCATCAAATTTGTCATTTTTCATTAATGAGTAATATTCCATGTGTATATATACCACATTTTTTTCTAGTCTTCTGTTTTGGAGCATTTAGGTTGCTTCTAAGTCCTTACAATTAAGGACTTGGAAGTAAACATCCGAGCACAGGTGACTCTTTGTACCCACATTGAGGTCTCTTTTGGGTAGATGCCCAAGAAAGTAATTGCTAGGTCAAATGGTAGTTCCATTTTCATTATTTTGAGGGTCCTCCACACAGCATTCCCACCAGCAGTGTGAGAGTGTTCCTTTCTCTTCACATCCTCACCAGCACACGTTGTTGCCCGTTCTTTGGATGTAGACCATTCCTACTGGTGTAAGGTGGTATCTCATTTGCATTTTTGGTGGTTTTGATTTGCATTTCCCTTATACATAGAGGAACATACAAATATACACAGAGCCTTTAATATGAATTCTCCAATGTCCTGAAATTAGTAAGGGATGGAAGCTAAGGAAAGATGAGGAGTTGAAAGCCCTTCCTAGAGTACAAATTGTTTTGAAACTCATTGGTCTGCTCCCATGGTTCTAGGGAGGTAGGATCTGGAAAGTGTATGAGTTCCCAGGCTTGCAAAGTGTCCTTGAACTTGACTTCAGACCCTCTAATGCAACAATTGACGTTTTCATTGACTGTGCTCAGTCCCCTGACACCAGTTTAGTGGTCAGTATTAACCATCTATATAGTAGAAGAAAAAGTGTTCCCAAGTGTCCAATCATATTGGAATTTTATTGCTTCATAAAATAGTAGTCAACTTCGAGTTTGTTAATAACTGGAGGCAAAGGTAGTCTTTCATTTCTTTTTAATGAAGACGGCAAGACACTGCCTGTTCCTAATCCCAAATTTAACATTAGTATAGAAAATAATGTTCATGTAGAGCGTGAATTCCTGTCTAAAACTTTATCCAGAGACTGACACTCATACAGGACACTGTAAACACATTTCTTTTCAAGAGAAGACTGGAGTTCACGGAGGATCTTTTCTTTCCCTCAGCAGGTACCTAGTTTCCAGCTACAAGAGCATGAATTACTCACAGGAAAATGTGTTTGAAAACACAATAAGAGATCATGACTAACCCCACCTCAGGTGGTCCCTTCAGTTCAGATTAAGTCCAGTTCTTTTTGTCCAAAGTACTTCAGCTTTACCTGCTGACAGCCTCTTAACTTTTCAAACTGCTATGCCATCAATAAATAGGTAAGATAAATGTCATGTAGGGAAATATAAGGGAATGTTAAAAATAAATACACTCATTGTGAGCACTTCATAAATTAAATTGCATTAAACATACATGCCATAAACATATTTGGATGTTTCATACATATTAACTCATGCATTCTTATCACTAATCCTGCAAAGAAGTGTTAACATGCCCTTTTTATTGATGCAGAAACTGAGTCTCAGAGAGTTTGATTTGTCCAAGGCAAACAACTAATAGGCAATGGTTTGGCTATTAAACTAAACTAAGATACAGATCTGATTCCTTGACCATCAGCTGTACAGGCTGATTTCACATCTTCTTTTAAGAAGTTCCATCTTCTTTTAGAGCCAGAAAGGTAACAGAAGCTGCAGTGTTCCAGTCTTGGACCACAGCCCAGCTACAGGATTGGTCTGCTTACAGCAAGATAGAAACAGCCTCAGCATTCACTAATAGTAGTGTCCACAACAAAAACAGCAGCCAGCAACACAGAAAGCCCTTCAGGATAAAAGCAAGCATCCACTCTCTTCATTTTCACGTTATCATCTACCAACAGGAGCAGATGTTGATTCACTGCCCTCCCTGAACCATGAATTTACTTCTAAAAATCAACGGCTACTCCCCCAGCAAGTTATGCTCTCAGATTCTCACTCAGGAGGTCAGTGCTGAGACAGGTGCAGAGAAACCTGGTCCTGGCACCAGACGCTGGGAGACACCACATCTCACAAAGGCCCGGAAGGTGAACAGGACAACTACATTGTCACTTGAGGATGCAGCTCACGCACATCAAACCCAAAACCTGTGTCTTTGTGCACAAAAAGTCACCCAAACCAGTCATGACATTATTTTCTGACCGATTCCTCAAGCCTGTACAAAAATCTAATAAACAGACTTCACACTGTGGCCCAATTAACATAGACTCTATGTCAATTCACAAGTTAATACCCCAAAGAAGGAATCTACGTGCATACCCAGCTGCCAGATGCTTAGTCACTGGGTCACATATGACAAAGGAAATCATTTGATGCCAACATCGTCACCACAGCAAGCACTCTGGATTATCTTGTTTCTTCTTCACCATCTACCTCTAATAGAAATATCACTTTCTGTATTTTACAAATGAGGAGCGAAGCAAATTATCAAAAGTCACAAAAATAGAAAAGATTGAGGCTCACATCCAGCTCTCTTGCTCAGACCCCATAGTTTCCCTGCTTGGGTTCCATGAACCCAGCACAGATCATGGAGTCTCCAGGCACTTCTGGCAGGGAGGCTTGTAGGGAAGCAGAGGGGAGGATGAGGTGTCCTGAGAAAGACTTGAGCATCAGACACTGTGTGAGGACCTGAGAAACAACAAAATGACGTTATTCATGATGTTACCCCTTAACCTAGCAGGTCACTCCTTAGATTTAAATCAGATAGCATAGTGGATGCTGGGAACAGGAAGGTGGGTGTCCATCTTCCCTTTGTGAGTCACTGTGAGGACCCTACATCCTCAGATAGGAAGAGTGGCTACAAAGTGACTCTACTGTGTGGCTCTGTGGTGAAACAGGGTGATCCGCGGTGAGCTGGGGTGACTGCTGCCATTCCTGTGAAATAGGGCAACAATGTGGGAACACACCCAGCAGATGGCTGGACAGGCCTTTATCGCTGCAGCAACTTTCATGATGCCATGTCAGTATGACACAGTCAGGCTCCCTCTGTTGCCCTGGAGACAAGAATGGCAAGAATTCTCTTCATCATCAAGTTATTAGCTGCTGTTGGCAGATTTCTGTGTCTCCGCTCTCGGTCCTGTGCCTGTCATCCTTTGGAAGGGGACATGGCTCGACACAGTGGCTGCAAATGCTATCAACAGGAGCTTTTGAAAACAGGAATAGATGTGTAGATGTTGCAGAATAGTCCTTGATGAAGTTTGGGGAGACACACCCATTTCTAAAAAGGGACCTTCCAGGACCCAACACAGAATCCCATTGTGATGGGAGATGGGTCATTTTCTCTTAAAAACTGAAAACTATCTGGTATAAAGGGAGGTGAGCATTGAAAGAAAAAGGAAAGGAAATAAGACAGTGGATGGCTTCCTGGAACCAGCTGGGGCTTATGGTGGAATAAGTGGTTCTGCTTAGAATAATTAATAAGATAACCTGTGATCCTAGAAAGTGTCCATGGGTTAGTCTGGTAAATCACAGCTCACTTGACTGTAAACTAACTGGATTTAATAAATGACAGTCCCTTACACACCCAGTAGATGTCTCTACTCCTGTCTTTAAATCCTGGGTGAGAGGGAATTTGGATACCATAGGTACAAGAAAGAGCTGTCAGATCCAGACTGGATTTGGGGGTCTGTTGTAGGTTCATGTTCAACCCTGGTATAATAGGATCATTTCCAGACAAGTGACTCAGCCAGGTTTCTCTGAGAGTTCGCACCAGAAGCATATGGACCTACCAACATACCCAGCCTGTTGCTTGCTAGAACTTCAGGCTGGATTTCAGATAAGCCTTTGATGTGGCTGCAGACACCACACTGTTCTTCATCCAGTCCTTTACTCCCAAAGTAGATTAAGGAATCTGGCAACAACATGGGAATCTTAAAACCAAGGCTTAGAAGTTCCATTTGGTATCATACTGGTCTGCAACTTCCTTTGTCTGACTGCTTTGCCTTACATAACAGGATACAAGGCTTTAATCTCCCTGTTGGATGACTTCTGTGTTTCAGTGTACCTTTGGCTATCAAATCGTCACCCTGAAACTATTCTCCATAATCACATACTGGAATGCCAGGTTGTAGGTCCATACAATTACACATTCAAAGTCTTGTATGGCATGTAACTCAATGTACCAATGAGTTAACAATCCTTCTCCAGAAATTCTACATACATTATCATCCCAACATTTAAGAAATAGCCTTTTATTTTTTGTTCCATCGGGCATCAAATTAGTGGCACATCCAAACTGTGTTATTTGAAGAAAATACAGATCTCAAACCTCAGACTTGCATGGCTAACACAATTCTTTTTGTGATGCTTTAAATGTGTACACGTAAATGTTCCAGTGTGTTCTTTTTTAAGAAAACATTCTTGGTGAGAAATAAAGAGAAAGTCATGTGTATTTTCCATTGTGAATTTCTGGTTATTTTAATAAAAAATCCCCAACTCAAATACTTTTATTTAGAAAGAGTAACACATATTTGGAAAATTCTGGAAGCAGTACATTGGAATCCTATTTGCATTTTTCATATTTTACCCATATACATGGCACTCAGCTCATACTATGGAAATGCATGGGTATGAGCAACATATTACACTGAGTGTGTTATGTTCAATTAATGGAAAATTTGGAATATTGTTGACTATTGTGCTTAATTATATCATGCGTATTTCTATCAGTTATTCATATACTGTTCTAAGGGGGCAAATAGATATTTTGCTTTGGAGTTTATCTAACAATAACTTATGTTTTATTAAGTTTTTATAA
The DNA here is from genome assembly GCA_004024945.1 of Uropsilus gracilis. Lineage (NCBI taxonomy): Eukaryota > Metazoa > Chordata > Mammalia > Eulipotyphla > Talpidae > Uropsilus > Uropsilus gracilis. The sequence goes on along the minus strand of PVHY01002180.1, from coordinate 2,815 downwards.
CAAGAAAATTGCAACATTCCTTTATAAATATTACACTTTGAATCATACATAAGCTGCAGAATAAATTATTTATATATCAGTAGACTTATGTTTTGGCAGTGTGAAGATATGTTCTCTCCTAAAGTATTAGAAAATTATGAATCTAATACTTTGAATTATGAATCTAATACTAATACTTTGCCTTGATATCTAAGAAGCAGAACATTAATTTCTTGGCTTTTGTGTAGTGAGTACTGTAAGGAAATTTTTCCTAAAACTGTTTTTTTTCAATATGTATCCCAGACTGTAGAATTGAAGATATTAGAAAATGAGCCCATCCTCAGGATAGTATGTTTTTAATCCATAATATTAGAAAGTCTCCATTTCCCATTAAAAAATGATCTCAATTTGCTCTAATTGCTCAAGTGCAGATATATTCATTTCCAATATTCTCTCTTCTGAAAGCTTGGAAGTATTATTTATCATATGTCTAGGTCAAATATTAAAATACACAATACAATAAAGTTAGTTCAAAACCCCCTACTTTCAATCTATTGGTCAAATTAATGGGGTTGACACATTATTTCTACTGCACTACCACTCCAGTGGCAGTATTTTAAAATTGATAGTTGCCCAACTGGGGGAAGCAGAAGAACTCTGTATCGTTTTAAATTTAACTTCAGCCTACTCCAAAGTCATCAGAGACGATTAAAGGAGATCTGTAGCCATTCTATTTAGCCCAGTAGTCTTAAAGTTCAAAAGGTAAAAAGCACTTTTCACCATAAATAAACTGAGAGACAAAATTATTTTCAATGAAGTTTCAATTTCAGTGAAAATGAAGTAGGTAATTACATTGGCTATTACTGAGGTCACTGCCTTCATTGACCATCTGGCTTAAAACTAAAAAATAGGTATCATTTGCAGCATGGACAGAAATGAGAAAACTGTCCACAGTTTCCTTTTTAAAGATCTGCAAATTCAGTTAATTCACATGTTAACAGTCTTCATAAAACAATTACTGGAAAAAAAAATAACCCAATGGCCATTTTGAAGCTGAATAACTCTGGGGGAAAAAGAGAACCTGTAATTTCCTGCCATGACCATTATTATAGTTACTGCTTTCCATATAGTAGATTCTTGCCTAATATTTCTGTATATGACATGCATGGTAGGCCAAATTTACCCTTCCAATTTCTATAGTTTTCCTATAGATGAATGTCTATTTGTCAGATATACATTTTATTTTCTGCTTGGAAATGTAACTCCCTCATAAGGAAAATGATCTAACTTTTGCCTCATATTTTTCTGCCTCCTACAATCTCAGACAATATCAGAAGGGTGTAGGAAATAGGATGGATGCTATTATCAAGTCGTTTTTCAATGCATATTTTTATTTTATCCATTTTTATTAATCTCTCTGACCTCTGGGAAAAAATGCCATTATTAGATTTTTATCATGTTGGTTCACTGTCTTGTTTTACCTAAAGTGTGGCAAAGAGAAAAAAAGAACAACTCACCACTTTGTTTCCCTACAACTTTGCAGACTTATAAACATATTGTTCAAGAAGAGAGAGCTTACATTCATTTGGTTTCAGTCTTAGATCTAGGATAGCTTTATTTCTATATCCTTTGTAAAATTCAGGTTCTGTTGTGTTGTGTTTTGTTTTTCTAACACAGAGGCCCCTAGCTTCGGGTTATGCTACTCATTCAGCCTCCAAATAGAATACATACTTTCTAAAGATCTCATTCTCTACATTCATTGCTGTTAGAGTGTCTTTGAAAGTACCCTTTGCCAGCATACATAGATTTTAGATGTCAGCCTTAAAAGGGGGGAGGGAGAAAAGGTGGAGGCAGGAGCAAGGCAGGAATAGAAAATAAGAAGTTGCCAAGAGGAAAACTGTATTTTTCAATTTGAGGTTATTTCTATTCAAGTCTTTCGAAATTATTCACAATCAAGGTTAATGATTCCTTACAGGTAGGGGGAGGCTTTCACATCCCCACTAGTGGCTCCTGACAAAATCCATTATGCAGTGCTGTTAGCAGGAAGCCGACATGGGGAAAGTTTGTTAAAACACCTTGGAAATGGAACCTTTCAACCTAGAACCTAGCACAAAGGAGTCGTTCCAGCACACAGTGCTGGAATGTTGAAGGCAAGTGTTCGCAGCAGCATTTGCAGACACAACCAGCCAGGCACTTGCAGAGCGAATTATTTGCTTGTGGATTTACCAGTGGGAGATCTGAAATCACAAATCAGCATCCCTCCTCCCCCACCAGCCAATGGCACGACAAGGGAATACAAATGAGTTTATGAGCTAAAGTGCAATTGTGGTTCCTCTTTTCTGATTTCTCGCTTTGTTCTTTTCTGCCTCTTTAGAACATTGAGAGTAGAAAAGTATTTGCTTTGCCAGGGGAGAAAAATCCTTAAAACAGGGTTCTCAAGACAAGGACTAAGCAGGTGGTGGCCCTTGTTAGAGTAACAGATGGCCCATCCTGTTTCTTGTAGTGACACTTGTCTTCTGTCTTGTGTCCCAATGCCAGGCAACTGAACTGGGCCCTACTTGGTGCCAGGCCGACCAATCCCCAGAAACACACTCTTGGTTCATTAGCAGTCTTTTTAACCTCACTCCTGCACCCTTTTAAAGAGATGAGCTGATACTATTTGATCAGGTGAGACAGAGTTTACAGTTTGGAATCACTTTTGCAATTAAATCTCACAAAGAAATCCAATAGTTCCTATTTGGGTGATGAATTATTTCCTTGATGGTCCGTGGTTTAGTATTGACTTCTTAGGAATATTTATATTCTTAGCCTCTTAGCTGCACTGCCGGGAAAAAGG